>JAQGBX010005254.1:0-13971 GCA_034698745.1 Megaphyllum sjaelandicum | reverse complement strand
ACATTATTTGGCATTGTTACACCATTTATCCCTTCCAAACCTAGCTGATTTGAATGAATTAGCATGGATAGATAGACAATAACGTGAAGAAACAGCTAGATACAGCATAAAAATACTCAGGTTCATGTCCTTTAATATCATTATGGTGTTTTCCGCATTTAACCAGTCATATTAGTGTTGTAAAACTAAAATAATGTCACAGTTCACACTTAGCACCCCTGAAATGGCACTTTACAAAAAAGCAACCAAACACTGCATGGTGGCCGACATCAAGGGACCATATAAAAATATTGCCTTTGTATACGATTCTTTACCAACCTTCTTTCGGCAAATACTTTGTTGTAATACTGACTACTGCTGCAGCATATTGAGATGTGCATGATATATTGGTAGCATTGACTAGAGATAACCAGTCTCCTATCCATGGCAGCGTAAAATTGCAATACTCATTGGGCTTGCATTCAGAAGACATTTTGGACAACACTGGTGTATAATCGACTTTCCAAGCTATGTTACCAGGACTTAAGTCTTCAACCACGCAAGTTAAGTTCCCATTTTGGCTACCATTTGAAAACACCGATAAATTAGAAATTAAGAATCCATTGAGCAGAATGATGGGTGGAACTACAGCTGTAAAATCGAAAAAATCCATAAATGATTGCAAACAACCCTACATACGAAATACGACAAATTAAATTTGAAATTCGTGCCATGTAATACTGCTTCATTAGACTCCTTGATAATTGTCTCGTTGTTAGCACCCTTGCAACGCCAAACATTAGCATCAATATCCTGAAACGAAGTTATTTCGATGGAACAATCTTCATTGCCATTTGCGCTGTTATTGGCGATGTAACGGTAGCGCCAATTAATGATGACTGGAATATTTGCTTTCAACCAAGAGCACTGAACAGATTCATCAAACCGACAGTTCAACGTGTGATTCGTTCCAAGCGGCACTACAGCATTTTTAGGACGTTCAATCAATGTTACTCCTTCGACGTGAAAACAGGACACTGCATCACAAAAAAGGGCTTATTGAAAATGTTGTAACAGATCAAGAAAATTAATAAATGGCCAAAACTGAAACGTACTTCTCCAGCAGAAGACTGCTACAATGATCAACCGAAGCATCTCTTCGGAGTCAGCGGACAGCGTGCAAAATTTAGATCATCGAAAAGTGGCACGTTTTCCAACGATTTCAGCATGGATCGAGAAAAACAGCATGGTTGACAATGAAAAACTTCAATGACCACAGGTGACATGTGCAAGATGCAAAGCGAAACTACAGGCATAGATCACGCAACGCGTATCTGAAAGTCAGAAGTTGTCAACATGCGCATATCGATACTTTCTTTCTTTACGTTTACATCATCTTCCGATAAAAGAAAGGAAAACATTGCTCATCATGCGTTATCTGGAATGAAGACATGTTTCGTTTTACAGTATCATGTACAGTAGTTCATGTTCTTAATGAAGTCGTCCTTGATACCCGTTCCTCCCCACCCTTCAGGGATTCTGAAAGCAGACGATGATTCATTCACCTCAAACGAATAATTATTGTCTAAAATCCATATATTCTTGCATGGACTAATTGGTGAACGTTTCATCAGGAATTGGACAGTATAATATGTTAAGAAATAACAATAAATACCGAATAAAACCTGAAGATGATATGTACAATTGCATTGTATTTAGTTTAAATTGCCGAGCTTGATATGGGATGCCCATTCCAGTGCAAAAAAAAAAATGCATTTCGTAATTAGTTTTATTGCATTCAATTACAGTAAAAATATGGTTACAGACCCTTCCAGAATATTTTTCGTAAAACATTCACATTTCCTATAAAAGTATGGTACCATGCTTAATACTGCGTGACCATGCAGTTTTAAATGCTGTATTTTAAAAAAA
Organism: Megaphyllum sjaelandicum; assembly: GCA_034698745.1. Classification (NCBI taxonomy): domain Eukaryota; kingdom Metazoa; phylum Arthropoda; class Diplopoda; order Julida; family Julidae; genus Megaphyllum; species Megaphyllum sjaelandicum. The sequence continues at coordinate 12,060 of JAQGBX010005254.1, read as the reverse complement.
ATAGGATAGTTTTTATCATAGTTCTTCAGAATAATAGAACAGGGCTAAATACAGTGTTAAACCTAATATTTCATGAATTAAAACCTTCTAAACAAGCATGAAATAGTAAAGTCCATGCACGAATGCATGATCATAAGAATTACTTAGTCGATTTAAAACTACGGTGAATATTTTTACAATCAACAATGTATTAGAAAGATATGGTAAATATTTACATGCGCACTCGTTAATTCAAATTTTTAATGAGTTTGTCCAACAACAAAGATGAACTCGATTTGCAGCTGTTATTCTGCAGAGATGCCGTTTACATGTAAACCTCAGGTAATACAATGGATGTACCAGAATCGAAATCGGAAGTGAAGTCATGGGTTCTTAGACACTTTCGATTCATTTGGATCATAACTAATAATGGGTGGTTCTGGAAGAAGCGCTTTGGTGCTCAAATTAGTTGTCCAATCATCCAAGCTATAATGCCGAAATCCAAGCTGCGAGGATGCTGAGTTCTGTTTTTTACTGAAGGCAAGAAAGATTACTAAGCGCAGTTGATTATTTTCCAGAGTAGTTCAGTAAAGTAAATCTGTAATTTGTTTGGGCGTACAATTCTGGCCTTCACAATTCAGTATTTCACAATTTAACAAATAATGAATTTTTTTGAAATGGGACAAGAAGAGATCGATGCAGTGGCATTTTATTAAATCGCACCAGTTTTTGCGCAAGTTAAAATTGGCCCGTGAAAGTGCATATTGCTGACTGGATGGTCCAGCACACCATGGATGCAAGATAATTGTAAGGTCAAATAAAAAAATCTGAAATTTTATTCCAACATTATTGTTCTGTTTTCTACTTTATTACTTTGTCTTTGTTGAAGAGCTTTTTTTAAGATTTCGATTGGAGACTCCAATGGACAACTATTCAGAAAACGAGTTGCTATTTCTTTGTTCAATAGTTTAAAAAAATATTTACCTGCACGCATATATACACACACATAATGCCACCAATGTAAATGCCAAAAAACCGCTTCCTACAGCTATCGAGATGATCCTCAGTGTTGGCATGTTCCACTCACAAGGTTCTGCGCTCGCATAAACAAAGAAAACTGCATAAGGCCCAAATCTCATGTGGCACATTGAAAAATTCTTCAGAATTCAAGAGTGAACTAACTTTGCCATTCAACCAAGATGCTGGTTTGTACCGTACGATTGCCTTGTTGGGCAATACAGGAGAGATTACTGGAATCTGCAATCTTACGCAAATCTCTATCGAAGAAAAGCTTCGTTGTATAGTATCCGCCATCTGTGAGACTCACAGACAGCCCACTTTTTTCAACGAATGGTATTCCATCTAATTCCCAATGCAAAATGACTGCTGGATTGGCCTTTTCGGCAATGCAAATCAAGCACGCATTGCAAGGTACAGGTATATTCTTTGGAATTCTTAGCGTCGCAATTTTTTCTGTGACTGGTTTTCCGTTGAACACGATTATTGTTCGATTGGGAAGAACTGCATCTACAGGTCATTAGATAGTCGATACATTTTGATTCGGAAATGTATGAAGAATTTGACACTTTTACAGGAGTAAAAAAGACTTACTACTAAGAGTGGTCAAAACGGATTCCTCAAATCTGCTTATATTTCCCAAACAACGCCACCTGCCTTTATCTTCGTCTATGTATGGCTCTATTTCAAGTGAACACAAAGTGGTATTTCTTCCATGGTTACTAATGTAACGATACCGATTGGTAACGTCAATAGGCACATCATTTTTGTACCAAATGCAATCCACGGCATTCCTGAACTCGCAAATCAAAGTGTGATTCTGACCAGGATAAATGCCAATATCCCCGGCCTGCAAATATGGTTCAACAAGGTAGGCAAGATTCCAACTGAAATCTAAAGGTAAACAAAGAACGACGTTTTTAGCTCTCATTACTTGGCTGTATTTAAAGGGCGAAACCATAAAGGCAACACAAGTGCAACAACAAAATGAAAAAGAATAAAAATTACAAATACTAACAAGAAGAACATAAAGAATGCAATGAAAAAGGAAAACTAAAATTAAGACCAAAGAAAATATGTTACACATTTTGGCAGATAAGTAGTAAATAAAATATTTTTCCCATGCCATCTAGAAGGCCAGAAAATATTTTAACAACATGTTTAACATATCAATTACATTGAATAGTAAATCTTACACGTACATTTTAAATTTACAATTCCAATATGGCTCTATATACATTTTACTTTAACTGAATGCGATGCTATGATTTAACATGATTCAAAATGGAAGCTATAGCGACGGTGTACAATGACAATGTCTTCAGTGAAAATGTCAACAGCTCAATAAGCATTGTTATAAAAGCTGATCACTGAGAAAAGTCTGACATGTGTCTGACATTTCTTATCAAATCAAATCATTACTATGCCACGTTTTTCATTGTTCTCAATCAATCTGTTTAAACTGTATTAATAATTCAGAAAACATCTTACTTTCCAGTAGCATCAGTAGAAAGCAAATGAACATGTGGACCATTTTGATAGTGGACAACAGACAACAATTTTGACAGACTCAAGCAACTAAAATTATTTCTTTTTTGCGAGATTGAAATTAAATGTTAAGTAGATTCACGTTATCTTCACGTTCTTGAAGGTTCGAAATATTTGTTTAACCTTAAATGTTCTTCTTGCCATTACCCAACAAGAACCAGCGAGGATATATCAACACATTTTCTGAACCAATATTTTCAGAACTGAAAGTTCTGATCAAAAACGAAAGAAGAAAGCATATAGCAAAACCATGTATGCAATTCAAAGTTCGGCGATATTATTTACATGACACGTAATACTACTAAAACGGAAACTTTACCAAAGTAAATATCAATATTTGAAACCCCAATTTCGCGGGAGAAATAAAGACAAAGCCATTAATTGAGGTATGAAGTATCGTGTACATCCTCATTGAAAAGTGAATTATTGTAATATTTTTTAATTAAAAAATAAACATGGTTCCAAATACTTTCAATGTTAAGATATTGTACTTTGGGCGTTCACTGCTTACTAACAGGCGATTATGCCACAAGGTCCTTATCTCAAACGATAACAAAGTAAATATTGACATGTAGTGCAAAGTCATGTGGATGTCATGTACATATAGTGTCAAGTACAATGATGTTGGCTTCGCTACATTAATTCACCACTGTTTAAATTGGAAGATTTGGATTTGCATAAGAATCTTGGAGGATTCGTCGAGAACAGCTACTGCATGGTAACATATCAATTATATCTTATTCTGGCCCCCTGAAATATATTTATAAGATTACAATGCATCATGATGAAGATGTTTCAAGCATCTATGCTGATTTGGAGCGAAGCTATTCGTTATAAGATAACAGGAAAAAAATTCCAACTTTCCTTCCTAAATGATGATTTTGAAATTATGTATTACCAACCTGAGTCTATCCGTTATATATACATGTAAATCGGTTGCATTATGACAATATGCCGATTTAATGGTAAACAGAAAATGCAACATGACTGTGCTTCCTTCATGAATGCACCAAAGCTATAATTGCAGCAACATCCCTGCAAATACAATGTAGATGGAACTAATACAGCATGCCTGCTGTTGTCTTAGTGGTCAAATTAATTAAACGTCACAGCTCGGAAAGGTTTAATCTAGAAAGCTTGTTGCTAACAATCATGTCAGGTGCATGATGGCAGTAAATTGCGACTCATTTCTTTTGAAAACTAATTTCAGCATTGCCAACGGTAATGACCGTGCCGTTTTACTTAGTTACAGAACTGCTCTGAGAATGGTACTGCCCACACCACTTCTCGTCTTCTTGGAATTAATAGGTAAGTTTCTAAATTTTATGAAAATATTTGTCATGGTCGAGAATTGAGTTTACAAATTTCATCTTAGCATCTCATTAAAACGTTGTACTGTAGAATATGGAATTGCTAAAAAATAATCTCGCAATATTATTTGGAAACTCTTCGACCATTTGAAGGTATAGATACCATTAATATGCTGTATATGCTATTACATTTTTACAACAAAAGCACTCCGGAATCGGATCAACCGGGATGGGAATTTTCGGGTTTTTCAGTGTCGTGTATTACTTTGGGCATGGAAAAACCAATCTAATATATAATAAACTCATTTGCTTTCATATTTACTTTAATTTTCCTTGCTTTATAAAAAGAAAAGAAAATTAAGAAATATATGTACTCATAGTGCTAGTTAGTTACATAACTATGCCGTACTGTATTTGTAAGTTTATGGTTTGAGGATTATCCAAAGCTTTTATTTTCTAAATCAACTGTAAATATATTACAATACAGTCACAAGTAGAGCTACATGATACTAGTTAAAAGTATTTATTTTTTCCAGACGCACCAAGATTTAAACTAATTCCCATCATTTTTTTTTCTATCTTCAGTTTTGTGCTCTGTCATAGCCGACATGAGGATTACGGAACAACCACAGAACGCAACTGTTTATAGGGGACAAACCCACACCTTAAATTGCAAATTTAATGAACTGGTTAACTGCACGTGGCAACGAAATGAAATTATCGTAACAATCGCCCAACGCTACCGCTACACGAAAAATAACGGGTTTGACACAACGCAATGTTCCATAGAAATCAGCAATTTTTCCAACATTGATGCATCAACGTGGCAGTGCAAAAATAAGGCAACCCAGTCGCTTAATGTGGCCAAGTCTGAAGAGGCTTTCTTGTCAATTAAACGTAAGCTTCTCGAAGAATTGAGCATCATAATTATTACAGTTGAACAAATTCATGAAAGTTCTTTCCATTTGAAAAGTCGAGGAGAAAGTAGTCATCGTGCTGAACAGAGAACCAATTTCAAGGTTGCTGGTGTCCGATGAAACACAATGGTCGGAATTAGTCTGTGTAGCCAAAACCACGCATGTGCAAAACATAACTCTCCAATGGGCGCAAGGCGGACGAGCCATTGCAGATGGAAAATTGTCCTCAAACTGTTCAACTGATGCTGACAGTTACTGCAATTCATATCTGACATGGACTGGGGATTGGGAGCCACTCGCCAATTCCAACAATCTGTCATGCATCGCTGAAACCATCAACCTGACATCAACAGTGACATTATATAGATACGGTAGTATTTGCATGTTTACATTTTGCCAAACTGTTTTGATTGGGAATGAAACTTGTCCTTTCATGCACTGTTAGAAAACGAAAACATGACAACTCTGTCGTGATTTCAGGTGATTGCAGACCGCTCAAAATGATGGTTGACTAATATGCCATTTACTCATTCAACTATGTTTTATTGCAGATACATCAAACAAATCCAAGATTGGCTTCATTTCCATACTTGCATCTGGATTGGCTTTGCTGCTCGCTGTGATCATAGTTTCATTGATTGCTTGCTATAGGTGCGACAACGTTTTTTTCAAATCTGCAATATACGAAAATCTTGCGAAAAAAACAAGGAATGTGAAACTTGAGCGATATAATGCATTGCTTTTTGCATTCGGTTTTAGTTCTTTCTATATATTTTTTTGTGAAATAATTGTAAAAATATGGTCATCATGGATCGACCAAAAGATTTGAATTTTTGAAAATTCAACCCTATGCTTACTTGATAAGATTTGAGTTAGATACAGTTTGAGATTGAGGAATAACCCACTATCGTATGGAATTTTATATATGCGAACTGAATTTATATGGGTACTATATGTAAGTTTAATTGAATTTAGAGTCAAGTGGAAATGTTCCGGTCTAGACCCAGATCTTTTCCAATCGACAGAAGAAATACAACATCGTTGCGATTCTGTGTTTCGAGAACCGCAAGAGACCATGTCCAGAAATCCATTTATCAACGGTGGCAAAGTTCGTCAGAAGGCTTCACGGGGCTATTTGCCAATACCCGAGCAAAGTTCCAATGGCTCCGATCCAGAAGCCTTTACAAAGGCAGCCAGCTATCTCGAACTATCGCAATACCAACCGTACCATGCTTGCAACTGTCCGTGCCACCTTGACCTCATCAATATCGACTACTGTAGTGGAAACTGCAATCCTCACGCGTGTGGCAGCCAGCAGATGACCTACGTTCCTTGCCCAACTCCAGTTGATGGCTGTTCAGCAGTTCGGGACCTAGATTCAGAGGAACTGTACTCTGATGGCCAATCCACGGCAGATGCAAATGGTACAAAACCCTCATGGCGCTCGCAATTTGACCTTAATTCGGCGCCAATGAAGTTCGCGTGCCACGCTCCATCTTGTCCTGACTTTTCTACTGCTGACCAGCACTTCAGCGAAGAATCTCTGTACAACGACTGCATCCCTGTAAGCAGCAGGCCGAACCAGCCAAAGGAATGTCAAACCCCAGATGAATAGTCTCATGACTCTTGGTTGAACAGGCACAACTGCGAATCATCGAGCCTTGGAATTTACCTGTAGAAGTTACATGTACATCGTAACAACTGGACATTTTTAATACAATGGATACAATTCTGAGACACTTTCATCATACAGTAATACAAAACATGGGAAATTGTTGCACGTTAGTTTTTGATAGTTATATTGTTGTTTGTTCGAGATGCATCATTACGTGTGAAACTATGTGAACCAAAATTTAAATTTCACGTGCTTTTTCCATCTCCGCAGAAGTATTCTAAAACTGTAACATTCTTAGCAGTATTATCCGACCATGATGTAACAAGCTCTGAATCAATCTAAATGCATTATGAATTGTCAGAGATTGGAGGATGTTTCTTGGAGCAATATTGTCAATTGTATTTTTTGTAAAATTGGATATGTTTAAGTTAATTATGCGATGTTCAAACGATATTAAAAAACAAGCTTGAGACTGCCATCTTTTTTTCCAATATTAGTCATGATAAGCAGGGATTCTTAGATTTTTAAATTCTTTTTTTTCGTCAAAGCCTCATAATGTATTAGCCAATGACTTGGCAGGAAAACTAGTATGGGATTTTGCATAATCCAAGTGCTTCAGCATTGTTTCCCTCCCACGACGATGCTCATCTAATTACAAAAGTAACGCTATTTTTAAGAAAAAAATAAGTAGTTTGAAGACCTAATCACTCAAAGTGGCTGTATATTGTACGCGTATAACGGATTGAAATTTGTTGCGTCACCAATATTCCCATTCCCAAATTCCAGGCTTAACCGCTTATACAGCACCATCGCAATTGAAGGACTGACAAATATCCAATTTATCATTTTAATTCAATTTTCGGACAGTTTGGTTCAAAGTTAGTTTAATGGCATGATAATGAGCAAGTAAATAATGTAATTACGTCGTGTATACTGTAGCTTCCATACATCCCTGCCTTCATAGGCTCCGTGCAGATGCCACCACATTTTAGTCATATCTCTTTTATAATAACTCCCCTCCAACAGTAACTCATAAGATTGCATCGAGTTTACTAGCTAAACTCAGTAATTAAGAGTGTTTTTAAAATACCGACACCTCATAAAGTGTAACATTTTTAGACTTCTGCAAAATATCTAATTATCTAATTGCATAATTATTTAGAACATGTATCGGTTAATTTTACAAAATATTAGTTCAATATATTAAAAAGGAAATTATCGAGGCCACATAACAAGAAACAGCTTTTCTAAATAACACTTTTAATAACTGGTGTATTTAAAATTATCTTGTAGGCTTAATATATGTCGGGAAAATTTAAGATCATGTTTTCATGCAAATCATTGAAAACTACCACGAAGTCTAAAATTTTTTGACTTGCTATAATCTTCAATTTAACAACTGAACAAAACCTCCATTTCTTGTCAAAAATACATTTATTTCTAGGGTAATCGAACAATACACCAGAGCACATTTACACAAAATAATTAAACAATGGTCTCTCTCCAAATTGTAATAAATAATAAACCTCTCCAGAGTTTCACATAGTTGAAAACATTTCTAGCTTTCACTGATCACACTATTGGAGAACTCCTGTACAAATTAAAAATTAAAAACTTGGCACTTTAAACACATAATTAGATTTTGAAGAGTTCATGATATCCCTATATTTCATTTTAAGAATGAATGACAGATTAGATTTCAAGGATAAGTGATGCAGCCAAATGAAAACCTATTAGTAGTATTTTGACTACATACTGTAGAATAAATAAAAATGAAAAAACTGCGCAACATATTTGGCTTATTATACTTGATGTCGATTAGCTTACAGTAATTTTAAATGGGATGGATGGCCACTTTCAAATTACGTTACAAGTAGGCTGTTTCAATATTCCAACAAAATCTCATTATGGTTTATAAATCAGTCAGTATTGACAGTGGCATTTTCTAAGGTAATTTAATTTTTAAACTTAGAAATATTAAAATATTGCATTTTTAACATGGTGGGAAATGTCAACGCCAAAACCAAATTGGTCAGTGTGATCTTTCAAATCCGAACAAAAGTTCAGAAGTGGACGTAACTAGAGAGTCAAATAGACATAGAATCGAATGTGCAGAAAACAAGAGTTTTGTTGAACTAATTTTGCTGCTGGTCCCATAATATGCGTACCAAATGTGGTCATATCTTCTGTTGAAATTAGAATGCGTACCACAAAGTCATTGCAAAGGTGGCAAATCCATTCACAAAGGCCATCACATATCCTGTGTGGAACGTGTGTCCAGAAAGATCCCTGTACAAAATCATCAAACAAACCCATATAGAATTGCCACTTCATAAAGGATCAGATTTTCAAACAAGGCATCAGACAGTTCTCTTCCATAAAAAAGAATAAGAGGAAATCATTAATAGAAGAGATTCAACCAGTCCTCTGAAAGAACGTAGCTTGGATTGACCCAGGGTTAACGAGGTCGCCTTGACAAGTTCAGGAATTTGATTGCCCATAAAAAGAAATCCTGGTTTATTCGTTAAATATTAACGCTCGGTGCCCATTCATGGCTAACAAAATCCAGAAAACCAACAGGATTGTTTATTTATTTAAATGCACGAGAAGCATAAAACGAGATTTAAGTAATCAAAATAATAGACGCGGGGTATTAGCTTCACACTTTGCTTAACCTCATCTACACACTGCATGTGTTGGAGCAGATGGATTTACCATCAAACTTAAGTACTTCCAAGAACGGAGGGATCTGAATTATTACTAAATAGTCTAGAAGGCAGATTACCAACAGCAGGAGGTAGATTCTTGAACATAACGAGCATTCTAAGACCGATGATTATGAGTTAAATAACGTTGAAATTTAACAACTGTTATGAGCGTTTTGAGGTAAGGATCGTAGTCATTAACGTGATCCTATGGATTACCAGTAGAATAAAAGAAAATTTGACCCTACCTTAGCTGCCTAGGCGAAACTGGGGTAGGAGGGTTGATGCCAGGTTGAACACTATCCATGTAGGTTATCATCCAAGTAAACAGGCTGACAGCAAATCCGTAAAAAGTAGCACAACCAAAAGTCCAAATGTGGGCTCCTGAAATGGAGAAGACTTTGTTAGGATTACAGTTCAAATATACAAAGAAATAAGTAATCACCTAATTGCTTATGAGAATATTTCCATTGCAGTAGGCCTACAGTATTCATTTCAAGGTCCAAAAATTTGTGACAGCGGTTTGCTGTATTTTTAATAAGGCAAGTTTCATAAAAACATTCGTTTCTTTCAAATCTGCAACTCAATTTAGCAAGAAAAAAAGCCTACATACATTTATATCACATCATTTTCTGCTCAGGGTTGAAATTTTGACAATATTTTTAAAGCATTATAACAAACCTAGGTTAAAAAAACAAGTAATTCATGCGTACCCCAATTCAGACTCTCAATATTAGATATATTATGCTGGTCAGGTTTGAATTCAGGAATCACATCATCCACAATTGTCCATTCCACTTGCCCTAAAAAGTGACGGCATAATTTAAAAAAATATTCTTTCATGCATAGATTACAGTACTTGCACTGTGCTACTTTATGTAGGCCTACATGTATTAGGTCGTTTCTAAGCTGTACACCCTCAACGTAAAATTACTCACAGACATGCAGTTCCTGGCAAATTAATAAATTACGACGCTATAAACAAAAAATTGCCCCCCAAAATCTGCGTAAAAAGAACCAGCACTGCGTGCTTTACTTCTCAGAAATTAAAAATCTTCCACTTGTTCTAAAATAAATAATTAAAGCGAATATGAGACCATTGTAGTCGTGTGATCGTAGATTGCTAACTCATGAAAACGCATCTTAATAAGCTATTTTTCAAAAAAGTGGAGGATTTTAAATTTATGACAAATAAAGCATGCAATGCTGGAATAAACTCAGATTTTGAGGCAATTTTTAACCATGATTTTGTGATATTTAAACCTATCATCCCATTGAAAACTCTTGTCATACACTATGTCATGTTTGCAATAATCCTTAAAAAGCAAAGAAAAATGTGGTATGGGGTAAATTTGGCAACACAAATTTTGCATACCACAATGAATGAATTTACCAGAGGTTTTTTTTTTTTTAAAATGAAATTAATTAATCTAAAACAAGAAATACAAATAAAAGTACAGTGTCTTTTTCCTACATTGTCATTTCTTTATACTTTCTACATACATGTACTAAAAATATAATGTGGAGAAATAAAAATGTATTTTATAGCATCCAACTGCTATCAAATTGATACATCTGCAAGCCTGAACATTACAGAAACGCATGGCGTTTGATTTTTCGAACTCTATCCACAAAAACTAATGCTGTTTGAGGGTAAGTGTAGCTCAGGAGCCCGAGAATAGTGCAAAACACTACAGTTCTGCAAGAACTTTAATAAAAAAAAAACTCCAAATCTCTTCAGGTACGTGACAGGTACATAGTGTGACGACCTGAACCTCCCTTTTCCCATTTTCGAGCTCCCCCACGCCGTTCCCCAGGCAGTTCCACCTGGCGGCGTGAGGCGCAAGTTTTACGTTTTCATTTGAGTCCAGTAGTCAGTTGCTCTTTGATCGCCTTCAGGTGAACACGTCATTTTTTTCCCAGAAGTGCCTCAGATGTGGTAGTATTTTCGTGATATTGAATTTTGATTGATATTTGTCATTTTAAGATTATTTTTCGGAACCCTCGCATATTTGGCTTTTAAAATTCGTTACTTTATTTTCAATTTCAAAATTCATCTTTGTATGAGTGATTTTTATACTTACATCATGCCGGACTTGCCCAGACTTGCTCTTTTGTTCGTATTCATTTCCCTTCTATGAAAAGGCTCCAGACCAAGAAAATTCTTCGTCCTTATCTCCTTTAAGGCGAAGGTTGGGGTTTTTCCAGCACATTTCTAAATTTTCTCATTCACAGATTTAACTCATTTTTATCATTTTTCCCAAAATTCACTTTTCGTTCCTTTGTCTGGCTTACAGCAATGTCTGAGCAGGTCAGCCATGTTTTCCCGCCAAAGGGATCATTGATCATTGTGGTTTTGTGTTCTTCATTTGTATTTAGCAGGTGTTAATGGTCCAATTGGTACATTGAGTTTCATTGTTTCACCAAAATCTGTATTGCTGTAAGAGGAGATTGTGGAATTTTATGTCAATTCTAAGTTGGGTATTTGTTTGGAAGGGGATTAAGTTGACACCCCATTTGATTCATGAGTGTTCATTATAATTTGTCATCGTTTTTTCTGAGAGATAACAGAAAATAAAGGCCATGGAGATACCTGCCACCGTTTCCGGCATTGTAATTACTCGTTTCACCCTGCAATTGCCCTCTCGAAATTGTCCTCCCAGGCTCCGTACTAACACCGAAACAGTATTCTCATGGTATCAGACAACCCCATCACTCAACAGGATCTAGAACTAGGATCAGCATATTTGGACTCCGTACATCGACCTCGACTATAGATTGAGATCTCCTTATATCCCCTCCCCTTAGATCTCAGAGGAATATTACGTTCCTCTCAGTAGGCTACAGTATGCATGTATTTTCATGTGCTGTACATACATGTACATTGTTTATTTTGTGGCGACCGTATATTTATGAACGGCCCTTAGCCGTTTCTGCCACTACGGCGCTTTGGCCTACGGACCCTTGGG
>JAQGBX010005253.1:0-13975 GCA_034698745.1 Megaphyllum sjaelandicum | reverse complement strand
CACTTGTCCAAAAAGAGTACCCGAGTGTACTCCAGGGCCACTCCGGGAGTACCCAAGTGCACACTCGGGTGCTCAGAGTGTACTCTTTTTGGACAAGTGAAATTCGCCATAAGTTATTTCATGTTGCATTTGTGATTAAGATTTATTGACCCTAATTTAAGTTATCCAAAAATGCGATAAGGTTTCCCAGATCTTCAGGTATGTGCAGTACATGTAATACAATATGGTGAAATGCAACCATGAAACAGCAACATATTGTATACAGTACTATACTCTTGCCTAAGCTAAAACCCTTTACATTTACAGGCAATGTTTTTTTTCCCCTCGTAAAAGTCGGGTTTTCAAGTGCGATTATTAGAGATTGACGCTACAATTAAAAACAGACATTTGTATTTTAATTAAACGACGGGGATGTAGGAATGGACTCAAGTTCAAGTTGACATAATTTCAAATATTCAGTTATTACGCACATAAAAAATATGCCAGCAGATTAGAAGGCAAGGAATTTCAATAGGGCAGCAATAAAGAAAACCCGAAGCTCGAATACTGTTATAGCGTTATTTTACTTTAGTAAAACTGCAATGCAGTTGCGCAGTTCCTGCTAAACGTACTGTACACGTACTACTCCCCGACTGCAGCTTTCCGTTTTTGGATTCATTCGTTAACTTGTCAGGAATCTGATTAAAATGGGGAAGCGCGTGCCCTCTATCCGTCCTCCAATAATCGAGGATTTACGGTACATCAACTTACGCGAATAGTTAAACAATCGATCAGATATTCTCTCCTCTAGTTAAAAAAAAGGTGTTATCTTCGATGAAATCGAGGTTTTGGTTGCCGGCCATTATCCTATGTTCGAAAGACGTGGTCTCTGACGACACGCCAACGTTCTAAATCAGCTCGGATTTCGGCTCATTATTAAAGTTTTCAGTTGGCCATGGTTGACGTCTTATTTCGAACGGCCGAGTGGCTCTTCCCGAAAGTTGCCAGCGCCCCTCCAGCCACGTTGCCATTGATCAAGGTCACGGTCGACCCTTGAAAAATCGACAGACGACACCAACTGCAACGTGGGGGTGGAAACGTAAATAAAGAGGGGGGAGAAAAACCGTTCATTTTCTTCAACATTTGTATTACGCTCGACGACAAATATTTAGTGGCTTTTTTTTTTAGCACGATCATCGAGGACAGACATTGATTTCACGTTTCCTAGAGTGGCACGCGAGGATCCTTCGGTCGTCCTTTGGCAGTTTTTCCTACGAAAATAGACCCCCATCGGGTTTTGCAACAATATCCAATCAAACAAAGTAAACAGAAATCCAGCCAAATCGTCGTTGGGTTTTCACCCTACTCGGCAAATTGTGCGTAAAAATAACGCCTCGGCCGTAAGATGGCGAAATCGAGCGTTTATTTACCGTCCCGGTGCTAAATGCAGGGTCCGAGCCCCAGATTTGTTCTTATCTGGTAGCATTTTAAGGCCAAGGTTATCATATTTTAACTTGGCGCCCGACTAGGAAGTAATCACGCGCAACAGATGGCTTTACGAACCGCAAAAACAACGCTACGGATCGCTGAAATCACACCACCACCGAGCGATTAGTTTACACGTTATCGATGCGGTGGGAAGAGCTCTCGATCAAATTTCGTTTTCTAATACAAATATCGATTAATTTTATTGGTGGCGTGTGTCTATACTTCCGTCTAAAGTCAGGTTGCATTCGTTTCGGTAAGACTTGTCATGCCATGCAGCGACATGTGGCCGTAAACACTATGTCGCATCACCATAATTGAAAAAAAAAATATTCATTATTGAAATTGTCTGGAAAAGTCAAAATGGATTTCTCCGCTTTCCTTTCCGCGTCGACCCGACCTGCTTTTATGCAGTCTGCGTGGAAACATTAGCGTATTTTGCCGTCGGTTCTGCATTTCTTGATTGATGCTATTTTTGGCCCTTTTCTTTGGTTTTGTTACCTTGGTTTCTTACGGAGACGCCATTGGCAACACTATAAAAGTCCATTAAAATTGCAAAATGGAGCGTATTTGCGCGCTGTTTGTAGCGATTCCTGCAAGTTTTGTCAACGTGGTATTTGTCTTCGTTTGATACGAATTATTGAAAGATACGTGTACATTAGTACGAAGTAATTTCCAATTCCCGTTTCGTAATATGATATTAATCTGAACTTCTGATACATATATTTCTAACTACGGTTTACGAACTAATTTTGACGTCCGTATATACTGTACGAGTTGGTCTTAACGAATTCTGACTACTATGTTAAAATTCCCAATACTTGTACTGTCGATTTCTCGTGCGAAGAATTTGATAGTAACTTGGCCCGGATGTGCCGTGTTCCGTTAATTTAATAGGATCTTAAGTAACATAATACCGCACTGTTAATTCTATAGAAGCGATTGACATAACTTATCGATGGACCGTCATCGTTAGTATTATTGTCTAAATGCATATTTCCAATTGCTACATTATAACCTCGCTGCGTTTCCCATTTTATTTTTAGTCTTATGTAAACGAGAGTTGAAGGCTAACCGTATTGAGTTGCACCTCCAGATTTGCCACCGAGGACTTTCTTTGGTTTCGGCAAAATTTACGGCGCCCAGACTAAAGTTGATATCAAAATGGGTCGGCAGCTGCCAAAAGAGAGCCGGAAATTAGCATATTTCCTGTAAATAATTTGCATTTCCTTGACCCTTTTCAGCTTGTTTGCAAGAGCCAGACACGCGCTTTTCGCATAACGAGCTATATCATCAACACGTGCTATTTATAGTGCAAGGACCCAGATCAATCTCAAGTCGGGGTTTACCTTGGTGCGTGATCCAAACTGCTTATTCTCAATCTCATTCTGGGCTCATCTTTCGAGCAATAAACATCTTCATAGACGAAGCTTTTTTCCCTAAATATTCTCTCCTCTGCTCTTAACATCCACAGGGTTTTTTGGGGGGGTTGGCGAACTAGCGTCATCTCGCTGCTAGTTTTGCAACGAATTCATTTTTTTCAGTCCTTGGGAATTTCTAATGTTTTCCCAAATACGTTCTTGCTTCGTGGTAATCGCGCAGTTTCTAACCTAGTCACGAATATTTTGTCAATTGAGGCAATCTAAATAAGCTTGTAAAGATTTTCTATTGTTGTAAAAAAAAATGCCATTCCTGCATCCAAATGAAATTTTCAGATGCAAGATGGCCGTTAAAAATAGTTTCACTGTATTGGGACACCGTGTAATGCTGCTCTCACGCTGCTTGAGCATCCGTTCACGACTACGGGGTAGAGCTGGCCCAACGCCAAAATACTTAACGTAAACTTGAGGCTATTATTTCAAGAATTACATTTTCTCATTTGCACACGTTAATGCTAAATTTAGCACTTAACAAATGCATAATGGCTTGAAATTCGAGCACGAAGTATAGTTTGAACTAATCGCAAAGTAAACAATGATAGGTCAAAATTGCTTTTGCCTCTTATCCTCCAGAGTTGCGAACTCGTCGCAATTAGGCCAATATTTGCATTGCATTCATTTGGACTAAACTGGGATGCTAAAGTGACTACCGTATTTTCACGACTATAAGACGCACTTTTTTCATCAAAAAATTGCCTCCAAAATTCAGGTGCGTCTTATACTCGAAATTTATACAAAAACATCCATTACACATACAAAAACGCTCTCGATGGCAGTGAAGACCATCTTGAAGAGGATGACGATGAAGAAGAAGGAGAAAGTTTAGATAACGATTGACAGAGACTAAGATTTCATTTAGTCTGGCTTTGCAATCAACGGTAATAATAAAAATGGTAAAAATGATATTTTTTAAAAAAATTGCTTAAAAATTAAAGTGCGTCTTATAGTCGTGAAAATACGGTATCTGTACATTTTAAACCCTAACTACACACTTGGAAATTAAATCCTCAATCTTCCACGAGTTCTATAAAAAATCCTATATTCTAGGTCATCATCGAGACAAACAATGAAAATCGTATTAAATATTTTTATTTATTTCTGTATAAAACGAAAATGAAAAATTTCGCACAATTCAGTTATTTCAAAATCTAGGCCAAAACACGACTTGAGTTGATGCTAGTGTCTATGATGTATGCGATTCGATATAATGTGTTAAACGTACTGTATACTGTTCATGTCCACAATAAAAGACAGCTCAAGCTTAGATGCCGTCAACCTGATTTTCGAAGAACAATGCGAATAAGTGACACATTCTTTTAATTTAAGCGATAATTCACGCTCCTAAAAGTGCATTATTATTTCGGGCAAAGGGATAGGGTTGACCCGTCTACGCGTAATCTGCATTTTTTTTGGACAACATACATCATAATTGTCGTATTATTATCAACCGCTAATGTATTTTTTCTTGGTCGTCTGAAACTTGCATAATAATTTTAATAGCGACATGTAATTCCACTACAACAATTTCTAGAACGTGCGTGCGGATTAGATAATTTATTTGACCGGGATTAGAGTCACAAATGTCCAGACCTTTTTAAGCGCCGCGATAGCGTGCAAAAGGAATTTACCGACGTATTTGCAATTTAAAACTAAGGTTTGACTTTGCTTTAATTTTAACTTTCGTATCGTAAAATAATTATGCATATCCGTCGAAGGAGACGAGAAGTCAGTTCTTGGCCAACTACATCGGGGAACAAAAACGTGGCATTTGTTTTGACTTTCCTCAAGGATATTCCAGCCGTCTAACCATCCTGTATTTTTCCAACCCCTCTCCGGTGCATCCCAAAGGGGACCTCTTTCGGAGAAACTGGGGATGGGTATTCAGGGGGGCTTGTTTACAACGCGAGGGAAGGGGTGAATCAGAAGGGTAATGTCGTTTATTACGAACCCCTCCAAACTGGGTGCAACCAGCGTAAATTGGAGTGGAAAGCAGCTCAGTTGGTTCTGTTGCGAAGAAAGAAAAAAAAACGGCTAGGAGGGTGATGTTTGGGTGCGAATCTCAAGGTGAATCTTGCGATAAATGATGATGACCATCCATTGCGTGGAAGTAAGAGCATTTCACACCCCCGCTTCAGAAGTGACAACTGCAATTGCCAGTTTCTGGGACGGCGTTAAGTTGAGCGAAATGCGTACTATCCAGGTAGTTCATTTGTTAATGGCCAATGCTATTAAACTTTGCAGGTGACATTTTCATGTTGATGAAATTCTGAATTGTAATATGCTCACGGCGACGAACGAATAAATTTCGGGATATATTAGTTAAACGTGTGCCTGGCAGGATGCAGACTCGGATGTTGAAATCGCATCAGTGTTGCGTGTAATTAACTTATTCAAATAAGGGACAATTGCTTCGAGGGGTATGCTTCACACGGTTGATGCAAACTCAACGAGTTACTGGTATTTGTTTCGTTACTTTCGGTGGCGCATTATTCTGCAGTTGTAAGCTTCATTCTATATTCTTAAACAGTTTCCCTCTTTCGCGCACGAAACATACGAGTTTCTAATAAAATTTCAATTTTCGATACTTTCAGAGAACGATGTCCTGCAGGACATGACCAATCAGCCAGAGTCAGCGAGTCAAAACGGCGAGAAAAAGAAGAAGAGGCGAAGGAGACGGACAGCGTCCACTCTGGTCGCGTCCACTTTTCATGGTAATTTCAACGACTTAAGTCGTCTATTTAATTTTATGAGCGAGTGTGTAAGCCTAGGCTCGATGTTTTTAAATTTAATCCCTTCGCAGACAGCCTCGCGTGGGGAAGTTGTGTACGGCTGCTGGTGCCTTGACCCGATTTGGCAACGGATGAGGGAATTGAAAATGAAGGGGGTGGTAGAAAACAAATGGAAAAATTGCGACGCGTAGGTGATTCACGAGCAACACCCCGAATGTAGGCGAAAAACGAGCTCGAGATGTTTCGCGGCCAGATCTGATCCGCAAAGTGTCCTTTTGACTCTTCGGTACAGATCTGAATGATACAGTTATGCGCTTCCTACACGTGGCAGTTGGGATTGCAGACCCGTCGAATCTGGGTCAACCCTTCAGACCCCCTATTCAGTGTGGCAACCTGTTGCGCAGTGCCGTACAACCGTACATGTACGGCCAGGCGACTCAAAATACTTCTCAAAAATGCATCGCATTGGGGGCTAGTGTTAGGGTTGGAGACCTGGCAACTGGCGAGCGAACATTCCAACTCTTTCATGCCGACCTCATTTCTAATAAAAGGTGCGGGAATCACGAGTTCGCCATTCCGACATGTTTTATTTCCATTTTGGCAGAATTCTGTGCTGCCTTTCTCCCAAAATGCTAAAGGAGTAAATCCAATCCGTTCAGATACAGGGTGTAGTCGAAGGCATTTTAGTCTGTATTCCACGCGTAGCTTGAGCACGCGATGGTGTTCAGTGAGCAATGATAGCCATGAAAATGAACTCGTTATCAAATCTAATATTAGCACATTACGATGCAGATTAGCCATTCGGGAATTCTGTCTTCCGGTTTCCTTTTTCTTGGATAGAAAACACAAATGGCATTGGTGTTATCTGAAAAAGACAATTGTAATTTATGACCGTTGATATGGCAGAAGCCTTGACGACATTTATCGGAATAAAATAATTCCAATGCTGCAGAGATGCTTTTACTCGTTTGGCCAATCTGTAAACAAGCCTCTTGCTGGGTTATATTTACCCAAAATTAACGTTCTGTCACTTTTCTTCCTCGAAAACACAGCAGAATAGCGTTACTTTTTGTATTGATTATAAATAATCCGGATCGTTTCTCTTTACAGATTTGTATAGGCTGACTGGCGAGATTCTGGGCGAAGGGGCTTACGCATCTGTACAGACTTGCATCAATGTCTATACTGATATGGAGTATGCCGTGAAGGTATGCTCGAAATTACGTTCTCAGACGTGTTTGATCCATCTCATTCTCAGCATCATGAGATCAGCCATTAATTGATTCGTGGTCCGTTTCCTTTCTTTTCTTAAAGATCATTGAAAAAATTCCCGGGCATAGCAGAAGCAGGGTCTTTAAGGAGATAGAGACATTCCATTTCTGCGGGGGCCACAAAAACATCATTCAGTTGCTGGAGTACTTTGAAGAAGATGATCGGTTTTACCTCGTGTTTGAAAAGGTTCGCGGAGGTAAGAAATGTCGCTCATTTTAGATTTTGCTTAGATTTCGCCACATATTTTCTCATCGAATCTCTTAAAAAACCATGACTCGGTTATTTCTAAAACTGTGATCCTTTCGTTTTTGCAGGTCCGCTGCTGGCTCACATCCAGCGCAGAATTCATTTTACCGAGAAGGAGGCCAGTTTAATAATAAAAGATTTAGCTAGCGCGCTGCAGTTCCTACACAAAAAAGGTAAGCGGCATCCTTTTATAATTGCACCTAACCACTTACGTGGAAAAATTGGAAAAGAAAGCTTGTAAGGAATCTACGTAGGGGGCATTTGACACCACCCATTAAGTTTTGGCTACCGAGCTTGCGTTGTCCTAATAAAAGGCTAAGAAAATCCCATACTCAATTAATTGAGTTCATTGGCAAAGATGAAATCTTAATAATGGCAAGTTTTTGGAAGTAATAGAAAAACAGAAGTAGTTTAAGAGCAGATGATACCAAGAATGGCAACTCACGAAGTACAAACGAGAATATAGCGCGCTATTTATAGCATTTGAAATGGCAGGAATCCAAGGAATTTTTTGTTCGTTTATTTAGGTATCGCTCATCGGGACTTGAAGCCTGAGAATATTCTTTGCCAAGACGTGGATCAACTTTGCATGGTGAAGATTTGTGATTTCGACTTGGGCAGCGGTATTAAGTTCAACAGCACTTTCAGTTCACCGGTGACAACACCTGAACTTTTGACTCCGGTATGAAGTTGGGCCATTTATTAGTAACTCCAGCCACTGTGCGATTATTGTAGAGGTATTGAATTTGTACAATTTCCCCTATTCAGGTTGGGTCTGCCGAATTCATGGCACCGGAAGTCGTTAAAGCTTTCATTGGGGAAGCGTCGTCTTATGACAAAAGATGTGATATCTGGAGCCTTGGAGTAATCATGTATATTTTATTATGTGGTTACCCGCCTTTTTATGGAAAATGTGGTAACGAATGCGGCTGGGAAAGAGGGGAAGCCTGCCAAGCTTGCCAGGTATGTCTGAGGTCTTTAAACTTAAGTTTCCTCCAAATATCTGAAAAGGGCCACTTTCAAAGGATGTCCACATATGGGAGGATGATTAAAAAAATGCTCGTATTGGATGTTGAGGAAGTGAACTTAAGTATTTAAAAGCAGCATTGCTAGAAATGGATATAACAGACACAAACATGTTAGTTTTGTACCAGGATTTTGGACAAGAAATAATGGTTGAGATTGAATGTACATAATTGTAGAAATGTACAAGTTTTCTGGGCAACCTTTGAATTCAATCCTTTTTTATAATGGAATTACTAGGATAATTATAATTATAATGGAATGGCTAGGTCTTGAATTCTGTTTTTTCCCCCAACAGGACAACCTTTTTATGAGGATTCAAGATGGAATCTACGATTTTCCTGACAACGAATGGGTTTTCATTTCCGATGAAGCCAAAGATTTGATCGGACACTTGCTGGTGAAGGATGCAACTCAGAGATACACTGCTGACATGGTGTTGGACCACCCTTGGGTGGCTCACGGAGGACCGACCAATCAGTTGGAAACCCCCAGTATCATAAGAAGGTAACTTGGGCTTCTTTTGATTAGTTTCAATCGTGCGTAATGCTATCGCTCGAGTTAAGTCATATGCTGGTGGTGTATTTTGGCATCTGAATTCATCACATGGACAATTTCCAATCTGGCCATCCATCTGTCTGTTTTGCCAGGAGACGTGCACGAATGCATGTACTTGGCATCAAAAATGTGGGCCAGGTGCTTTTTTTCAGAAAATGAACCATGCTTGTTCGTTTAATAAAACATGTCACAAATCTTCTGGTGATCAGACAGTTAACTAGAAGCACATAAAAGTAATCCAGCACTTGCAATCAGTGGAGAAGCCAGCAAAATTGAAAGAGTCTGACATCGCTGCTGGTTTAGCAAAGACTAGATTTCAATCTTTTTAGACTGCACCTGCCACTGTGCCAAATATCAACAACCCTATTTTTCACTTTACAGGAATAACAGCGCCAGGGATCTTTCTGCATTTACTGAAAGTGCTATTGCTGTGAAGCGGATGATTCAGCAACATTTGGCATTCAGCATGGAGGACAGGCCTCAGAGAGACGATGTTGAAACTATAACAAAACCACTTTTTGGTTTGTCACCACCAAGTGAATCCAGATTGGCTCAACGCCGGATGAAAAGTCTCAGTCTGAAATTGGGAAACTTAGGAGAGGTGGTTGCTGCATCCTCCTAATGGCGAGGTCCTTGGAAGCTATCCCTCTGCAGTTGGATCCAAGGCATTTCAGTGTATTACTTGTACTTCGGTGTCAAATCCCTCCAATTCTCAAATGTGGAAAGCTGGAAATTTTACCAGTTTTCGGGGCAGCTACCAATTGTCAATCCGGCAATTGGTTTCTTGTAAATGTACCAGGGGGTGGGGGTAAAAGCGGTTGGTTTTGCTATGGTACAAGTGCAAAGATTGGAATGAAATCGTTGACTTTTAAAGTTGACAGAAGAAAACCCAAAAAAAAAAAAAAATACTAGTCACGTAATGCGTTGCACTTATTAACCACTAAGCATAACCTAAAAATGTTGGGTCAACTTGGGGAAACGTATCTCCACGCAGCCAGTCAAATATCTCTAGATAAAACGAGTGTAAAAATCCAGCTTTCCTCATTTGTCGATTGATAAGGATTAATTAATAATTATAGTTAATTCATGTTTCCAAACAAACGTTTATAATTTCTTCTTGAGTTAAGAAACATGCATGTATTATAAACCATCCATTGGAAGCTAGAAGACTATGAAGTGCCAGCCTGCATAACGTTAGTCAACCATCAAAAAAATGTCCAACCACAGACACTTAACAAAGTTGCCATTGTGGCTTGTGTTGCGAAGATTTTTACATTTGTATAATAAGAAATAAATTTACTTTGTTAAGATGCGAAGAGAGAAGCCAGATTATTTGATACTTGTAAATTAAAATGTGACTGAAAGGTCCAGATCTGTACAAAATAAAGATTCTCTAGGATTTTTACTCAAGACTGCGTTTGAGTTTTTTTACCGAATTATCACTTCTTTTAGGATACAGAAAGAAAAGGAATTACTGGAGTTTACTTTCCATGAGTTGCTGATTTACCAAAAAGTGAAAACCATGATGTAACTGCAGGTTGTCACTGGTTGGTTGTTTTAACACCAAACAAGTACAAGTATAAAGGCTAAGGATTATTTGTAAAACCTAACTGTACAGTTACTTTTCAATTACTTGGGAGGTTGAGAACTCATGAATGTAAAACTTATCACAATCATCCGGGTTCCCCAGATTTTCCAAGGACCAAACTGCAAAATTGTCCACGTTATTCAAAATTTATTCATGCAAGTTTGATTTTAAATATTTTTAATTTTACTATTTTAATTTTCAAAATTATAATTGGTAAATTTTAAGAAATATTTTACCGCGTCGATTTTGGAAAATATATCAATTTTTGACATTATCATTGGTCAGGAAAATTTTTTAAAACCTGGAAAAATCAGGGAAGTTTCAAATGAAATTTCCAGGGGAAGCCTGGTCATGCCTTTAAATATTTATAATTTACCAAGTTCAAACAACTTATGCAGATTTCGTCAGCATAACGTGACATTTTATTCACCCATTGGCGAAAATTACCCGGAGGCACTGCCGAGATACGTTCTTTTAATTGTTGATTCGATAAAAACATCGTGATATGTAGCCACACACGTAATTGCATTAGGTCCATTATCAATTAGTTCACTTTGCATCTGTTATAAATTATTCATTGAAAGCTAGAGGTCACATGTAAAATAAGAACTACAGCTAGGCCTCAGAAAAGAAGTTTCATTCAAACGTACAGCTCGTTTTGTGCCCTTGTTTTAAACCTGACCAACTAACCTTGCCATGAATTCTTTGAACAAGAAACAATCTATGCTAATGCTATGTTTAAAAAGCCCTCCTGCGACAATGGTATGTTTGTTGAAATAACAAAATTTACTCATACATACTGTATATATCCACCTACAACTTAAAAATATCGAAGTAAAAAAGCGATTTATCAAGATTCTAAGCGAATCCAAATACTGCATCATGTAATGATTTACTCAGCAAATCGTTAGTTTTGAATTAACCGCCAAAATGTATTTACGTTACTAGCACTCCTTTAGCTGAACCACCATAATAATGGTTTTTTGTTTGCCTGAAAGCACAGTCCTGAAAGCATTGATTGTGACCACGCCAACACCGGGTTAAAGAAAGTGAAAATGGCAAGCTTGATAGACGAAATACTCGTCTATTTAAGCAAAAATGACAAAAGTAACTCACTCATTGTTGCCGAAGTTCTTAAAGAAGATCACCAAAAAATCGTGGGAGCAATTAAAAGCATCCAAACGCACGGAGACGTAAGTAAATTAACACGTGGCTTCATGTACTGTATGGCCGTCCACTTCTGATGCAATCTCAAAAATGTACTAACGATTGATCAGCACAATTTTACATGTACCATACTGTGGTTTTACTAGCTCCAATCAAGCGATAAACCAGACGACTCGGCCTATCACGCATGACGCGTAACTAGTGTGTATGCAAATTAGCGAGGGAATTTATTTGTATACCTACATGTACAAGTATCTGTATGGCCTACCGATCGTTATACTGTGCTATACTGGAGTAGTTTATTCATGATGCAATAAAGAAAACTAACGAAAAAACACATTGCAATTAATAAAATATACATTATTTAGCCATCCATCAATTTCTCTTGTGAAAATATATTTCTAGGCCTACAGTTCTGTCAGATTTCATAATTATTTGAAAGCGTCTGTATTAAAAAAAAATACAATAATGGCGACCATCAGTGATTAGAATTGAAAATAAATACTTGTATACATTTGCACGTGTACAATGCCAATATTTAAATTAATTAGTTTCCTAAAAATTGGAACGTTGCTGTCAAGGATTTTTGATTTGTTTCCATTACATGTACAAAATGTACTAGTATAACTGCTAAATGTTTTGAGTGGAAGCTAGAAGTAGTGAATCACTGAATTCCATGTTATAAATGCACTTGCTAATGAAATTCAATGCCTTTTTTCCTGTTACGTCACATCAGGTTATTCGTTGCGAGCAGATTTCCTCAAAGCAATGGGAGCTTACGAGCGAAGGCCAAGAGGTGGTCGAAAAAGGAAGTCATGAAGCGCTCGTTTATCATTCGGTTCCCACAACTGGCATTTCGCAGGCGGAACTCATGGTAATGTCGCCGTACTTTATCCAGTTGCTAATTCCAATTTAGTTATGCATGGAGCATAACAAAAGGTTTTAATGCAATCTAGAAACAAGTCCCAAATGCTAAGGTTGGCTTCAATAAAGCCATGTCTGCAGGATGGATTCAAATCGATAAAACTGCCAAAGGGGGACCCAAAGTTGCCCAAAAGGTAGATTTCATAGAAGATGTTGTTCAGCAAAACCTGATTAATATCCAGGCTAACAAACCAAATAGCATTCCTGACAGCGTAAAGCAAGAGTATAAGAAGAGAAAACTGCTACAAGAAATGTAAGTAGAAAATTAACCTGCAAGGGTTCCAGATTATAGAGTTGTTGAGTGACAAGATTGAAATTTCTTTTACAGTATCATTAAAAGCTATGACATTATTAAAGGGGAAGAATTTTCATTGTCACTTTCTAAGGCAGAAACCGACTTGACGCCCGAGATGCTCACCTCGTATGTATTTTTCAAAATAAAACATAAATTAACTGGTTATAACTCAAGTAGAGAGAACTTCTTACAGATCTTTGCAATACACATTTGACAATAAATAAATAGAAAAAATACAGTGAAGAAAATTTTAAATGGTGGCATTTGCAATTTTATGTTCAATTACTTGATCTAAGAGTTTTCAGTTTTATGTAACATTCGATTAACGTTTATTTACGTGTATTTTACCGAAAATGCTCCATTATAAAATGACCCACTAAACTAACTTTTCCTTTCTAACTGTTGTGCCACCTATGTGTAAAATACATCATATTCATGTCAATGCTTTCAAATAAAGTCATTGAAACTTTTAAGTGCTAGCCATTAGAAATGCTGAACAGATTGTGCCTTATTTCTTGCATTTCATTTACTGTTTTATTTAATGCTAGAGGGTCGTGGAAGGAAAAGAAATTTAAGGACTATAACTTCGATGCACTAGGCGTCCCTCCCGTTCGAGGCCACCTTCATCCCTTGATGAGGGTCAGGACTCAATTCCGTCAAATTTTCCTCGAGATGGGGTAGGCATACAAAAGCTTTTAGAAGCTTAAAATTTAGAGAAAGTAGAGTTAGAATACTCTTTAAACATAAACCTGGCTCAGGTAGGTAACATTCCATTCTTATTTCATTTATCTTCCTTCAGCTTTTCTGAAATGCCAACGAACAATTTCATAGAGAGTTCCTTTTGGAATTTCGACGCCCTTTTCCAACCTCAACAGCATCCTGCTAGAGATGCACATGACACATTCTTTATATCTGACCCTCAGTTGTCTACTGAGTTCCCGATGGAATATCTCGAAAGAGTCCGTAAAGTACATCAGTATGGAGAATACGGATCACAAGGGTATGTGCCTGTTTGTTCAAGTAGAGATCTTTTTAAATAGGACTTGCAGGTAATTTGTGCGATGTTTTTATAGTTACAAGTACGAGTGGAAGCTGCAAGAAGCACAGAAGAATTTGCTAAGAACCCACACTACGGCAGTAAGTGCCAGGATGTTGTACAAATTAGCGCAACAGGTATGCATGTTAATAATTGTTATCTATATAAATAAAAATGTAAATTTGCGTTTGTCATTTATGGCTAATCTCCGAAAGTTCTTTACCGATTGCTTTG
>JAQGBX010005252.1:0-13975 GCA_034698745.1 Megaphyllum sjaelandicum | reverse complement strand
TTTTATTGCAAATTTCTGTGAAAATTCAATCTTTTTTTATGAAAACTTATCTTTATTTTTCAAAATATGTCATTATTGTGTGAGAATTATTTGTCTTTTTATTTGTTTTTTGAAAAATCTTTATGTTAATTCTATATTTACTTTTTAATGTTAAGGAAAAGTTAATAATTTAAAAAAATTCTTTGATATGGATTTGTATAACTTTTTGTCAAATTTTGTCATAATCTGTCGTTGTGGAAAAAATTATGGCAGGTTTTTTAAAAAAAAAAGTCAATTGCAAATTTCTGAGAAAATTTATAATCTTTTTTTAATTAAAAAAACTCAATTTTATTTTAAAAAACATAGGTCATTATTTTGTGGAATATGTTTGTAATTTTTAGTACCTCTGAGTTTTTAGTAATTTTAAATATATTTTTTTTTCGTAAAATCTTCTTTAATTTTTTAATAATTGTCTTTATTTTATACAAGTTGATAACTTTGGTTTCGTAAAATTCTGTCATAAGTTATCTTGTTTTTCATTTGAAAAGGTTCATGACAGTTTTTCTGAAAAAAAAAAATTATTTGTAAATTTCTGTGAAAATTGTATCTTTCAATAAAAATTATCTTAATTCAATTATTTATAAAAAAAGTCTTAAATTTTTTAAAATTAAGTATTTTTTAAAACTAACTTAATAAACTTGTTTTATTCCGGTTATTAATGACCAAATGTGAAAGTCTATTCGTCAAACTTCCTTGACGATACCTTGTTACAACAAAAAAACGTGACAATTCTATTCAACATTAAAATATTTTATAGAAAAAAAGAACAATTTGCTACAAATATTACTACAATTATTCGCGAAAAATTACCAAAATATTTAGGCTGTAGTTTTTACTGAATTTAGGTTAACAAATATTATCAAGATTATACTACAATTGTTAGTATTATCTTGATAATATTTGTTAACCAGGGTGCATCCGGAAACACTTAAGTGGCGTCATCTCGGTTTAAAGTAAGCTTAGTGACGTCACTTTGGCTTTAAGATATGGTCAGTGAAGTCATTTTGATGAGTTCAGTGAAGTAATATTCTTAGAATGCTAAAGTTAGTGACGTTATGTGACTATACGTACTGGGTGTCACTCACAATAATCTTCAAGATCTTCCGCAATCATGTTTTCCATTTGGGATTCAACAGAATCTTTATCTGAATTGACGCAAGCTGGTGCTCCATCCGATGGATCACAACGACAATCGGTTCCATCCAAGTTCGATGTAAGGCAAGAATCTTGGGACTCTTCGGACGACATAGAGGAAGGGGAATCTGCGCTGGACTTATTAGTAGACGAACACGATGACTGGGACTCTGTGGAGACGTTCTTAGTGAGGAAATCTCCTTGGGACGATTCAGAGATTCTGACCTTCAGAGACTGCTCATAAATTACTGATGGTGCCGGAGTGGTTGAGTAGGTGAATCCCATGGACCCTTCCGAAATTTCTAAGGATTCTGCAGGGAATGGACTGGGTGTGGAATGTTTCAAGGAAGCTGCATAGGTATAGGTGGACTATCCCAGGGATTCTGTTGGTGGAGTGGTGAAGGATCCCAAGGACTCTTCAAGATTTACTGAAGAGTCGGTAGGGTCGGAGGATCCCATGGACTTTTCGGGAATTACTAAGGGTTCTGGAGGTAATGGACTAGTGATATATTCCAAACCAGCTTGGTATGTATAGGTGGAATATCCCAGGGATTCTGTTGGTGGAATGGTGGAGGATTCCATGGACTCTTCGGCATTTACTAAGGGTTCTGGAGGTAATGAACTAGGGATAAATACCAAGGAACCTGAATGGTGTGCATAGGTGGAATATCCCAGGGATCCCATGGATTCTTCAGCAATTACTGAAGATTCTAGAGAGTCCGGACCGGTGGGAGATCCCTGGGAATCTTTTTGAGGAGCTGATGAAGATTCTACCGTGTCCTTACTGGAAGACTCTCCTTCAGTCTCTTCATCACGTCGCTTGCTGGCGGAATCTTTTTGAGACTCATCGACATCAACTCTCGCGCTGCAAGAATCTGTTCGGGAATCTTCGGCAAGACTTCCAGGTGAGGAACCTTTTTGGGAGTCTTCACCATTACTGCAGGAAACGACTTCAGACTCTCCTCTCGGACTCTCTTTGCAATCTTCGATTTCCGAAGACCCATTGTATTGTGCAGCTTTGATTAGGCAGTCGATTCTTGATTGGTCAGTGTCCGAATGCTGAAATCTAAACAAACAGAAAGAACGTTAGACACGAGCCAAACCGGATACTTGACCAGTGGCCGAAATCCGGACGCTTTGGCCAGCTATTCGAAATCTGGTCGCTTCGGACAGATGGTCGAACTCCGGACGCTTCGGACAGATAATCGAAATCAGGACGCTTTGACCAATGGTCAATATTCGCACTTACCTCGCATGTTTATCATCGGGATTTTTCTCATTCTGGTCAACGGGACGCTGAAAAACCAGAAATTCTTAATATTACGAGGTGCTAATCGAACGAAATGACCAACCGGACACATAGTGACAAAAGTACTGACCGTTGCTAAATATAGCTCCAGGCTGCCGAGCGTAACGACCAATATTGGGATGATGAACTTCATGATGAGAGATTGGCTTTGTGATCGGGAAAATGTTGTGGTCATTTGGATGGACAGCAATCGTTTTATACGAATCCTAAAATGCAAAAATTGACCATTGACCCCATGAATTAAAGTGACCCCGACTTCATTACACACACAACTATGACATTCATGACATTCCTGGCTTATATTAGGTTGTATATATAAATATTTATATGGATGACCTTCGATTATCCGGAATGCTGTATTTTACGGTTAATCGACGACCTGCATTCTCAAAATTGCAACAAACATTAATTTGGACGAACCGTTATTAGACAAAATTAATTTGACGCTCTGTTTTTTTGACGAACTAAATTTTGAAAAAAAATATTGGACGATTCTTATTTAACAAACTTATTTTTTGACAAAATTAATTGGTCGGTTTATTAATTTTTATTTTGACAAAAAATTATTGGACGAACCTTATTTGACAAACGTATTTTTTGACAAAAATAATTGCTCTTTTTTTTGGAACGTTTTTATTTTTGACAAAACTTATTGGACGCTCTTTTGTTTGACGAACTTGAATTGACAACAATTATTTGACGAACTTTGTTTGACAAGCCTATTTTTTGACCAAATTAATTGACTTTTTTATTTTTGACGTACAGTGTACTGTATTTTAAAAAATTATTGGACGAACCTTATTTGAAAAACTTATTTTTTGACAACAATTTTTGGACGCACTTTGTGTTGACAAATTTAATTAACGCTCTTTTTTACGATTTTTTTTGACAAAAATTCTTGGACGAACCTTATTTGAAAAACTTATTTCTTTAAGATATTTATTTGACAAACCTATTTTTCGACAAAATTAATTGTACGCTCTTCGTTTAAAAAACTATATTCGGACAAAAATTATTGGACGATCCTTATTTGACAAACCTATTTTTTGACAAATTTAATTGAACGCTTGTTTTTAGGAATTCATTTTTTGATAAAACTTATTGAACGAATCTAATTGTTTAACAAACCTGTTTTTTGTACAAAATTAATTGGGCTGTTTTTTTACGAGCTATATTATGCCAAAAAGTAGATACCAAAAATTTTTACCAAAACTTATTTGACGGACTCTGTGACAAAAAATCAACATGACAATTGTATTCATTATTAAAATATGTAATTGAAAAAACGTTGAACAATTTGCTACAACTCTTAGTACAATTATTCGCGAAAAATTGCCAAATATCTACATTTCAATAAATTTATGTTAAAAATATTATCACGGTTATACTAAAAAATTGTTCTGTAAAATTCGGGGTGAATCAGGAAGCACTTAAGTGACGTCATCTCGGTTTAAAGTAAGTTTAGTGACGTCATTCCTGTTGAAAGTAAGTTTAGTGACGTCATTTCGGTTGAAAGTAAGTATAGTGACGTCATTTCAGTTAAAAGTAAGTATAGTGACGTCAAATGACGAACAAATGACTTCATTCGATGACAACAAAATGATTTCACTAACGTCATTTTGGTCGAAACATAATAAAGCCAGTGAACTAATTTTGGTTGAAAGTAAGGTTACTGACTTCTATTTTGGCTGAAAGTAAGGTTAGCGACTTCTATTTTGGCTGAAAGTATGGTTAGTGACGACATTTTGGCTGAAAATAAGGTTAGTGACGTCAATTTTGGCTGAAAGTAAGGTTAGTATCGTCTATTTTGGCTGAAAGTATGGTTACTGACGTCTATTTTGGCTGAAAGTAAGGTTAGTAATGTCTATTTTGGCTGAAAGTAAGGTTGGTGACGTCTATTTTAACTGAAACTAAGGTTAGTGACGTCTAATTTGGCTTAAAGTAAGGCTAGTGACGTCTATATTGGCTGAAAGTAAGGATACTTTCAGCCAAAATAGGCATCAGTAACCTTACTTTTAATCAAAATAGACGTCCGTGACAATACTTTTAGCCAAAATAGACGTTACTAACCTTATTTTCGGCCAAAATGACGTCACTGAAAGTAAGGTTAGTGACGACATTTTGGCTGAAAATAAGTTTAGTGACGTCTAATTTGGTTTAAAGTAAGGTTTGTAACGTCTATTTTGGCTAAAGGTATGGTTACTGACGTCTATTTTGGCTGAAAGTAAGGTTAGTGACGACATTTTGGCTGTAAGTAAGGTTAGTAATGTCTATTTTGGCTGAAAGTAAGGTTAGTGACGTCTATTTTGGCTAAAACTAAGGTTAGTGACGTCTAATTTGGCTTAAAGTAAGGTTGGTGACGTCTATTTTGGCTGAAAGTAACTTTCATACTCTCATACTTTCAATACTTCCATACTTTCTGCCAAAATAGACTCACTAACCTTACTTTAAACCAAATTAGACGTCACTAACCTTAGTTTCAGCCAAAATAGACGTCACAAACCTTACTTTCAGCCAAAATAGACATTACTAACCTTACTTTCAGCCAAAATGTCGTCACTAACCTTACTTTTAGCCAAAATAGACGTCACTAACCTTATTTTGGCTGAAAGTATTGTTACTGACGTCTATTTTGGCTGAAAGTAAGGTTAGTGACGACATTTTGGCCATTTTGGCCATCATCATGTCCATGTGCAATACATACAGTATATTTATTGCCTTATTTTTTAAAGAAAAAATTATCAGTTTTTCTTTTTTTTTATACGATTTTTACTTCTTATGATTATGTTTTCATTGATTTTTTTGATCAGAATAACATTATTGGCTGAATTATTCGAGAACCACTATGGTTAAAGCAGGATGTAAATTGATTCATCCGTTGTCTGGTCAATTTTTAAGGTCCATTGGCAATGTAAAAAATGCAAAAAAGACAACTCACACTGGTCACTGTACACAATAGACAGGTGGTCACTGGTCACTATTCGGAGAATTTTTATAAAGAAAATGTACACTAAAAAAAACAATGCTCTAAAATGCTATCAACATAAACAGGTGGTCGCCATTCAAAGGTGGTCACTTTTCCAGGTTTTAGTGTAAATTGAATATTATACAGGAAATGTTTTATTAATGCAGTCTTAATAACCTGCAGTGTTTCTCAACCTTCCCTGTCTTATCCAGTTTTATAAAAAATATCCCTGAACGAGACAATGTCCATGTTATCAACGATTATGCAAAATCGAAACAAGAACACATTCATTATTTTCACAAAGTTTTCTAATGATAATTTGAAAAAAAAATTTAAACTTAACAAAGACTTTTGCATAATTATCATAAAGAAAAAAATTAAACAATTATCATGAGAAAATTTTGAAAATGCTGAATATTTGTCCTATGAAATTTTGAGTGGTTGTTATGACTGCATTAATAAAACATTTCCTGTATAATATTCACCTTACAGTAAAACCTGCAAAAGTGACCTTTGAATGGTGACACCTGTTTATGTTGACCACTTTTTAGTGTATTGTTTTTTCTAGTGTACATTTTCTTTATAAAAAATGCTCTGTATAGTGACCACCTGCCTATTGTGTAAAGTTAACAGTGTGTTGTCTTTTTTGGCAAATTTTACATTGCCAATGTACCTTAAAAAGTGACCAGATAACAGATGAGTCACGTTGCATCTTGCTTTTAACCCTTGGACATGGTGATTCTGTAATTTGTTGTTTTTTTAGTTATTTACTACGTGTAGTGCAGTCTACATGTATAAGTGGAGCGTACACCTTCACACTTTTTAATTTAGTTAAGTCATTCTTTGTACAGTGACCAGCTGTGTACAGTGACATACATAGAAGTTTATTTTCTGGTTATTCTTAGCAGGTTTTACTGTAATTACCGTACAAGTTAAGCGAGGCCCTTTGGACCTTGTTGGATGTTGCCTTAATGTTACTGGTCGTTATGGAAGCCATCAAGACATCAATAATGTAGATATGCCACTGCCAAAATATCGACCAAATGGTAACCATGATAAGGATATTCTTTTGAGCGGAAATTTGTTTAACTGGAAAGTGAAATATTTGAATGATGAGCGTTTCTGAGCGTATTCATTGCTAATAGATTGGTTTCAGTTTTCAATCCCCTAGCCATGGCTTTAGGAAGAATCTTCAGAATCAATTTCCTGGTTACGGCCAGATGGAAATTCCTTGGGCATCTGACCCTGGCTTGGTTTGGAGGCAGAATCGTCCACTTCTTCTAGTACATCTATGAAATAAGCATCTGTAAAATTCGTCTCACAAATAATGTTTACAGGAATATCTAGAGAGGTCGCGTTTTGGCGGCCCAGTCCGGACATAGAAGTTTCAGACAGCACATCTTGGTTCAGGATAGTAAGAGGATATTGGAACGGCACATCATGGACCTGTGTGGACATGCGATCTTGGGATTTCTTTAATGTACTTGTGAATACAATACCTGTGACTGTAGAATCTTTGGTCTTAGTTTGGTTGCAGGGAATACCCTGTGACACTCCATATCTGCCCATTCCGGAAGTAGAAGGTTGCTCGGAGTCCTTATTCTTAATGCAGGAAGATTCTTTATGTTTGTCCAAGGGAATGCCATCAGGTGTAACAGTTTGTGAATAAGTAAAAGTAAGGTCTGGAGCCTGGGCCTGGGTCAAGAGAGGCTCTTGGTGCTGACCAGTTTGGTTTTGACCATGTGCTTGGGATTCTGCTTCTCTTGAAAAGATAGCCCGAGAATCATTTTCCGGTGGAGGAAAGTAGGAAAAAAGTTTTATCGACCCGGGGGTATGGTATAATTGTTTGCGAAGGTGTTCAGGCGGCCGGTGTTGGATGCTGCTGCTGAAGAAGAAGAAGCAGTTAGGGGCATTTTTTGCATCTGGCTGGTTAGAAGAGCTTGGCACTTGTTGGCAGGTCTGCTTTCTCTGGAAGCTAGTGGTTCCATTTCCAGATAATATGTCGAGTCCAAAATTGTTCCAGTTGTTCTGCGAACATGTGATCATCTGGTAAATTGAGTTGGTAGAATGGAGAACTTGCAAGTAAAGACTTATTTGCATAACTCATGTTAGAAATTGGTTGATTATCTGCAAGCTCTTCTTCAAGACTCTGTCCATGGGAAGTTTGAAATCTGCTCGCTCTAATACAAGGATCTATAGATGACCAGTTTAATGAATCCAGGCTTGTCATTAAAGAATCAGTGGGCACAATTTTATGCATGTGGCTGGTGGAAGTCTCCTGACTCAGTGGAGGCTGTACCCTGGCCAATGATAGGATCTGAAGATGGCAGTCATTGACCTAGGCAGGAGGAAAAAACAGCTTGAGGCCCTTGATCCCTCATCAGTTTGGTTGAAAAATTACCTGAGATCTCCTGAGTAAGAACAGGAACTTGAACTAAAGTAGCTTGAGGATCTAATTCAGACATCTGGATATTTAAGGATTGATTCTGTTGTTTCAAAAACTCATCAATGTCATCTTTTAGGCTGTGAGAGGTAGGATCTTCGCAAGCCATTTCTTCCGGGCTATGTTTTAAAGGAAACTCTTTCAGCTTCATGCTTTTCAGACTGCGAGTTTGTACAGCACGCTGCTCTATGATTGGATCTGTAAATGGACTTCTTCTACCTAGGTTGAAGGGAAAAGAAGCTTCAGCCTCCACTTCCTCCATTAGTTTTGGAAAAAAATCACTTGAGCTTTCCTGTTCGAAGAGGGGAAGTAGTGCCTTCACAGTCATGTTTAGGTTAGAGAAACTGTCTTGAGAATCTAATTCGGGGATCTGGATATTTGAAGATTGATTCTGTTCCTCCATAGTGTAGAAGGGTGCAATATCTTTAATCTCATCTTGCTGGCTTCGGGATGGCCCATCGATAGATGGACGATGATCTAGAAATACTTCTTGAAGACTCTGATTTTGAGGTAGTTGAGGATTTAGGGACACTCCTTGAAGACTCTTGTTGTTATGTGAATGAGTATCCTGAGAAAATGTTTGAAGACTCTGCTTGTTGGAAATTTGTTCACTTAAAGACAAGCTCTCACAACTGTGAACACGTGTACGAACTAGTGGTTCACTTTGACTTAGCCTTAAGGTTGAAGTCACACTTCCAGTATCCTGTCTATTTATTGGTGTATTATCCATGGACCGAAGGTGCCTTCTTGCTGTGGCTCTGGAAGGGTTAGAGGTAGAAGCTTGATGTTTAACCTCATGACTAGTCTTAGAGGTAGAATTTGAGGACCAAAGCTGCATCCTGGATATTTGGCTAGGTGTAGATGGTTGAGACCCCATTTCTTGTCTCTTGGTGGGGGTATTATCTTGAGACCTTCGTTTCTTAGTTGGACTTTCAAACTCCATTTCCTGACCCTTAGTGGGGGTATTATCTTAAGAACTTCGTTTCTTAGTTGGACTTTCAAACTACATTCCCTCTTTCCTTAGGGGTTAAATCTTGAGACTCAGGCTTTATTCCTGGATTTTTGTTTGGGGTAGAATCTTCAGACTCAATTTTCTGACTGTTGGTGGGGGAAATATCTTGAGACCTTCGTTTCTTAGTTAGATTTTCAAACTCTATTGCCTGACTTTTGGTGGGGGTATTATCTTGAGAATTTCGTTTCTTAGTTGGACTTTCAAACTCAATTTCCTTTCTCTCCTTAGGGGTTGAATCGTGGAACTCAGGTTTCATTCCTGGATTTTTGTTAGGGGTAGAAGCTTCAGACTCAATTTGCTGACTCCGGTTATGAGGAGAATGATGTGATTTGAGTTTACATAGGTTCGGGCTTGATGGAGCCCCGTTCCCTCACACTCCACTTCCCGGAACACCGGGAGATGAGGCTGACTGGAGGAGTCAGTTTGACCCCCAACTTCTAGGATATATCGAGCTGCAGGATCTGGGGAAAACATTTGCTTTCTCATAACCGAAGGATCTAGCTTCTCCTTTTTGTCGGGTGTGCCTATCTTTGTCAGTCTTATAGTGGAGAATCTTTAAACTTGCTTTCTTGGATCTGGCTCTGGGATGATGCTTCAACCTCTATTTCCTGATCTACTTTTTTGGGTTGATGCTTTAAACTCAATTTCCTGACCACAGAAGAGTTTTCAAACTCTTTGCACGAATCTTTGGACCCTCTGGGAAGACTGCGGGCTGTTTTGGAATGATCGTCAGCTATTCCGGGAAGACCTTAGGCTATTTCAGGAAGTACTTGGGCCGCTCCGGGAAGACCTTGGTCCGCTCCGGGAAGAACTTGGGCCGTTTTGATAGGGGCGTGTGCTGTTCGGGAAACCACTGGGCCCTTAGGCTTTGTAGCATGTGGGGTTCGTGGAGAAACGAAAGCCGTTCGGTGAAGATCATGGGCGGTTTGGGGAGTAGCTTCGACCTTTCGGGAAGGATCATGGGCCATACGGAGATCGTAGGGCACCTTATTGAGATATTGGGCCGTTTCGCAAGGTTTTCGAGTCTGTCTGCGAGAATGACGGTGCTCTCTTCGAGGATCTTGGCGCTTACTGTGAGGATTCTGGCACTCTTCGTGAGGATCTTGGCGCTCTCCGCTAGGATCATGGCTTTCTCCGCGAGTATCTTGACGCTCACGGCTAGAGTCTCGTGTCTGTCCATGGGAAGGTCTGTGCTCTCCACGAGCATCGTGGTGCTCTATGTGAGAATCTTGGTTCTGTCCACGAGAGTCCCAAGCCGGTGTGCGAGTACCTTGCACATGCCTTCGTGAATCTTGGGTCGGTTCACGTGAATCTTGGCACTCTCTAAGTGAATCTAGGCGCCCTCTGATAGAATCTTGGTACGTGCTGCAGTTAGGACAATTTATCAATGTGTAGTTTGGAAGGTGCCGACACCTGAAACAATTCAGATACTGTGAGAACTCGTTAATTAAGACAGTGAAACAACTGACCAGCAGTCATGTACATGTAGGCCTACTTTCATGTAGGCTACCTGAGAGTCGAGTCCACCTTCTTCCTATGATCTCTGGGCTTCCTAGGATCCTTATCAGCTGAACTGACCTATGCGTGGACAAAATTAATTTGATAAACTGAGCAATTGACAGATTGATAAAAGGTAGAATTTTTTGGCATACTGACCATCGTGAATAGTAAGAACAATGTCAAAATAACGATAAAGAGCTTCATCTTTTATGATGTTATAATGATTTTATAGACGATTTGAAATTCAATTAAAATAATTTTGTTAAAACATATATAAAACTCATGGTATTTTAGGATACTAGAAATGTGATGTCTTTTTTGATGGTCAGTTTTTATTTTCTGCGATTTCATCGATTGCAGCGCCGCTTAAATTTGTTTGACCTCTGACCCTGACTTAATGCAAAGTTGCTTAATGTGACATCATTGCGCATTCTATGTCGAATTTTTTCTATAATAACCTTAATAAAGGGTGCGTCAAAAGTAGCTGGAATATTTCAAAGTTCCTGATGATAAATGCTAATTTGAGTTTCCGAGTATATTTGGAATTATATTTACTATAATGTCACATCTTAAAAACTATTTAAATTCTCTTTAGGATATGTTTCAAAATATTTGATACCTTATTTTACAATATTTTTGTATAGTTTTTATGTTTTTAATGTTTTGCATTTTTATGTATTTCACAATATTTTTAACACATTTTTATAATCATCACATGCATGTTGCAATATTAGTAAGATGATATAATTTTTAAAACTATTTTCAAGTATTTTATAATATAGGCCTAAAGAATTAATAAAATAAAAACAATGATTAAAATTTTTATTTTCAAATCTCTTTTTATGTAGGCTACAAGTATTTTAGAATAAATTAAAAAAGCGATGATTATGCTATTTATTAAGACCATTTTCGTATGTTTCAATTTTTTTATAAAAAAATATGACTATATGATGATTTGCTAATTAGTGTTTACAGTTATTTGAAACTATCTTTTAAAAATATAAAGATCGTGAGTTTACAATTTTATTTCATAGGTTTTAAAATATATTGAAGATTACGATTTTACTACGATTTTTTGAAGGGTGGGTACTTTATTTTACAATATATTTAGAAATATGATTATTAGGAAATGGTTTTAAGAACCAACTTCATGTGTTTAAAACGTCATATTTAAAACTACGGTATATTTACCATAATATGATTTAGAAACTATTTACTTATGCTTTTAAACTCCAATATTTAAAACTATACTTTCTAAAATATTTTTTAATTATTTTTCATGCATTTTTTAATATTTTTAAAAATCAAGGACTGGAGTTTAATTTTTTGATAATATTTTTATTTAATTTAAAAATCTTATATTTTTAATATGATTTTTTAAACTATTTCGGTGTGTGTTTTAAACAATTATGCCTGTTATATTTATTAAAACTATTTTCATTTAATGTAAAATATAATGACTGCAATTATTACCAAAATATGATTTTTTAAAGTCTATTGTAGCATGTTTTAAAATATGTTTATGAAAACTTTAATTTAATTTTTAGATACTATTTTCATTTAATTTAAAATACAAAGACTGTAATGTATCAAAAAACTTGTTACAGTTGTTGACTGTTACTGAACATTTTGGGTACTTTTAAGACAGTCTCAACGCGTGTACCGTAAATACGGAATTAAGCGCCCCGGCGCTTATTTGCAAATTCCGGGGAACCCTCCGGCGATTAATAAAGGCAGGCGACAATTGCGGGTCCGGCGCTTAATTACGTATTTACGATTTTAATAAATGTCATTACCATCTGATATTTAAATTACTAATAATCGCGCATGTATGATGGTAAAATTTAAAATGTTGGCTAGTAATGAGAAACAATCGTTGATCTTACAACATTTAATTGTAACGAAATCGTAATGATGCGAAAATGTTTAAGGTAATATCATTACAAATGTTAATCTTAACGCAAGTAAGGGTGCGTAAGCAAGAAGAATGAGTTTTCTTGAAGTAATTGAACTTTAAACTGATCATTTGTACCTTGAATAATAGTATTTTTAAAAAATTAAACATTAAATAGACTTTGAGAACACCAATTGCCGCTGTCTCAGGCAAAACTTATTTGAAGTTACAAATAATTTTTTAAAATCAATTTTGGAAATACATTATTCTACAATTGTATTCTTTGAAATGGGCCGCATGTTTAGCTTTAAAACCAATTCAAAATTTTAAAAAATAAACCTTCTTAAAAATCAATTTAAAATCTTAGTTAATAATTAAAAAGGCAGCATCAAATATAATTTTGATTGGCATCATATCGTTTTAAGAGTTTCTAGGAGTGGCTTCATTTAACTTAAAGATGAGCAAGTAAAAGTGGGAAAGATAAGAAAAGTAACGTTTTTCGGTCTGAAAGTTAAGTGTAGTGACGTCAATTAGTCTACAAATGAGAGGAGTAAGGTCATTTGGTCTAACAGCTAAGAAAAGTTACATCATCAGGTCAAAAAAGATGAGGGAATGACGTCATTTGGTCTGACAGTTTAATGAAGTAGCGTGCGTTATCTGGTCAGAAATATTACGGGAGTGAAATGAGTGATGTCATATGATCATGAATCATACGTTGTTTGAATCTTAATTTTACAGTTGGTTTCTGCATTCTTGTCAAATCGTCGATTAAAAAGATTAATTTAAACAGATTAATAGTAAACGCCATGTAAGAAATGGAGTGTGAAAAAACCAGGAGAAATCTTGGCACTTTATTCCTTGTCAAATGCTTTAGGATGGAATCTTCAGACTTAGTTAACTTAGCTAATTTCTGGTGTCAAACTCGTTGGCTTCCATTTACTTCTAATGGCTTTAGAAAGTTTCTGGGCAACGATCCTCGTCAAAGTCTGGTGGAAGAATCTTACGTCCTTATCCACTCGCTACAACTTTAGGGTGCATCTTCGGACTCTTTTTCCTGGTCATCTTTGCTCTTCAAGCAAGCCAAATCAATGTTCTGGACGTTGATTGTAGAAAAATCTTGGGCAGAAGTATTTTCGGATAAAATTTCCTCAAATTAAGGATTGTCAGAACGGAGAAAAATAGCTTCAAATTCCGCCATCGCTATTTGGTAGAAAGAAGGACTTTCAGCTTCAGACATCAGTTCCTTAAATTGGCGAGAGTTAGACATGGCTTCAACTGTGTCCACACTCAACATGGACTTTTGGGAAGGTCTGGCACATCTTCCGACAATTGGAGCGACACGAGCAGCCTCATGCAGGCCTTGCCTGGTATTAGATGGTTCGGACGGGTTGCTTCGGTTAACGGTAGGACAAGATGCGCCACGTTGACCAATACCGGACGGAGATGGCTTATGATGATCTGGTGGTTGCATGCTGCTAGAGTTTTGTACACGACTTTTCAGTCGGTCAGATAAAGGAAAAGGAGATGATTTTTTTTGGCCCTTAGCGTAAACACGTTTAATTACGGAAGGCTTGGTCTGTGCCGAGTCAGGATTTAGGATCTCAGATTCCTGTTGACGCCTGTTGAGAGATTCCTGCCTCATCCCTATTTTTCGGGACTCGACTTCACGGGTGAAAGGA
>JAQGBX010005251.1:0-13979 GCA_034698745.1 Megaphyllum sjaelandicum | reverse complement strand
CTTTAAAAACTGGGAAATTTTGTAAATTGTAACTTTTGGCTCTTCGGTCTCAAAAGGTTGCCGACCCCTGCTCTAGAGAGCCTATGCCTCGGTCGTACACGCCGCGCCCTCTAGCGGGATGAACCGTAAGTAGGTCATTGTTTCACCCTGTATTAACGCCGTTCTATTTCGGTGTTGACCGAATCTTGTTTTCTTCCTGAAAAATTTCAAAAAATCGATATAAGCTCACGAAACGAAATCGATTCGTCCTGGTTTCCGCTTCCGGAGAAAAAAAAGGCTAATGGAGCGACGGTGGCGCCATCAAACGGAGAAATTGAGACAAATTGGATTAATTCTTATGAGTGTCATTGAGGCTAAGTACGTTAATTAGCAGCATTATCAAATTATTACATCGTATACTTCAGTAGATATTTGAAAAACAATCCAAATTTATAAAACAAAATTGTCAAATTTTTAAAAACTGCATGAATTTTTCGATAATTCGTTCCAAATTATGAAAAAAAAACGTTCTAAATTTTCAAAATTTTTAAAAAAAAGTATACATTTTTTTAACGATTATTTCAAATTTTCAAAAACGTTTTATTTCTTTAAACCCATTCCAAAATTTTTAAACTTTTTTTAAAAAAAATTCAAAGCATGAATTTTTCGATCATTTGTTAAAAAGTTTGAAAAATAACCGTTCTGAATCTTTTTGAAAACCGTATACATTTATTGAACAAACAATTCAAATACGTTCTATTTTTTTTAAAAAAATAATTCCAACATTTTAAAACTTTTTAAAAAACTGTATGAAATGTGTTGATAATTCGGTTCAAAATTTTGAAAAAAAGTCAAATTTTCAAAAACGTTCTATTTTTTAAAATATAATTCCAACATTTTTAAACTTTTTAAAAAAAATTTTCATAGTTTCAAAAACTGCGTTAATTTTTTGAGATTATTTGTTCAAAATTTTGAAAAATCGTTTTGAATTTTGAAAAACCGTGCTAAATTTAAAAAAAAACGTGTACAATTTGTGAAAAATCACTTCAAATTTTCAAAACCGTTCAATGTTTTAAAAAATAATTTCAACATTTTTAAACTTTTTTAAAAAATTTTCATATTTTTAAAAACAGCATTAATTTTTTGAGATTATTTGTTCCAAATTTTGAAAAAACCGTTTTGAATTTTGAAAAACCGTGCTAATTTTTTTTTTAAAAAAACCCCAAAAAAACCGTGTACAATTTTTGAAAAATCACGTCAAATTTTCAAAACCGTTCTATTTTTTAAAAAATAATTCCGACATTTTTTTGGATAAAACCGTTTTAAATTTAAAAAAAAGTATACATTTTTTGAACGACCATTTCAATTTTTCAAAACCATTCCAACATTTTTCAACAAAAACGATTTTCAATTTAAAAAAATGTCAGAAAAACAAATTTCCAAATGAAAAGGAGATACATGTAATTTGAAATTGTGCAAAATGTTTGCTCTGTAAGATAAAACAATATTTGAACGGTTTTCCATATCGATTGAGATTTTTGGGCCACCATTCCAACGATGATGTAAAAGTCAACGTACAGTTGAGTACGTCTAGTTTGATAAAAATACTTATCGACTCAACAAATATTTCGATCAAAAACAAACTGAAAACTGGGTCATGTCATCATCGACAAAAACAAACAAACGATCAAACAATCAGCGCCATCTGTGCTCCAAAACTCAACCAAACTTGCGATTTTCGCGACACCCCGTAATACTTGCGCGTGACGGCGACGGTGGTGCCATCCCTCAATCAAGAAAGAAAACACTGGGATTTTTCTCATATTTTATTTAATTTCAAACGAGGTTTTAAAACAAAAATTGCACCAATTTTCTCACATATTTTTACCCTTTATCTGCAACAATTGCGCACTTTTTCTCAAAAAAATAAATAAAAATAAATGGTATAGTTATCTCAAAATAGTTTGTATATTTCCAAAAAAATTTCCGTACTTTTTCTCAAAATAATTTAACGCAGATTTTCTCAAAAATATGTATAACCTTTCTCGAAAAAATTATATTATTTTTTCTCGAAAAAAAAACCAAAGTTTTCTCAATAATACATAATTTTTTCTGAAAAAAAAAATAAAAAAAAAAAACCTAAATT
This sequence comes from Megaphyllum sjaelandicum, assembly GCA_034698745.1. Classification (NCBI taxonomy): domain Eukaryota; kingdom Metazoa; phylum Arthropoda; class Diplopoda; order Julida; family Julidae; genus Megaphyllum; species Megaphyllum sjaelandicum. The sequence continues at coordinate 11,854 of JAQGBX010005251.1, read as the reverse complement.
TTCTCAATAATACATAATTTTTTCTGAAAAAAAAAATAAAAAAAAAAAACCTAAATTTTCTCAATAATACGTAATTTTTTCTGAAAAAAAATAATAAAATCGTTTTTTTAAAACAGTTTAATATTACCTACAAATGTGCGTAATTTTCCTCAAAATGATTACGCAGACTTTCTCAAAAATATGCAGTTTTCGTCTAAAAAAAATTATATAACCTTTCTCGAAAAAATCAAATTTTGTAAAAAAAACCTAAATTTCCTAAAAAAAAACAATTTTTCTCAAAAAAAAAGCAGATTCTTTAAAAAATATGTAGTTTTCGTGTAAAATGTATGCAATCTTTCTCGAAAAAAATCGTATAATTTTTCTCAAAAAAACCCCCTAAATTTTCTCAAACCAATTTAACATTATTTTCTCAAAAATATGTAGTTTTCGTCTAAAAAAGTTCATCAATAGTTTTCGAAAAGAACAAAATTTTCTCAAAAAAATTAGTTTTCTCGAAACAGTATAATATTACCTAATAATGTGCGTACGTACTCTCAATTATACCTTTCTTGAAAACAAAATTGTATATTTTTTCTCAAAACAAAAAACATGACATATTCCAGAGTCATAAATGCTACATTTATTGCTTCAAAATAAATACGCTTGAAAATAATTAAGGTTATAATACAGGTTTCACGTCCCTTAAGATTCGTCTTAACGAGGTTGGACCACTACTTCTTCGGACCTCGGACTTCCGATTCTACTCAGTACCTTACCATCAGTCACCAAATCCGGGACCATAAGAGTTGGTCGTACCACCGTGGTCCTCGACCGGCAGTCACAGAACCCCTTTTTTCACTTCAATTCAACTCAGTAACCTACCCTAATCCCAGACCCTCATCCGGTACTCTACCATCAGTAGTGAGAAGACCACATACCCAGGATCCCATTCTCGGATTCCGGGACAACTTACATCTACGGGCGATAAGGACCGAACCTCAGCTCGAAGTTCTCCTTAACGAACTTGGCGAAGAACTTGTAGCTGCACTTCACCTCCGGATGCTTGTCCGCGAACATCCTGTAGATCATGGTGATGGTCATCCCGGAATCCTTCAGGAACCTTACAGTCTTCCCGGAGGATGAGGAGTTGGAGGCTTTCTCCTCCTCGGCAAGATAGTCCTCCACATGTTCCCTGATGAGCCGCCGGGTGGCCTCGGGGATGGCGTTGGTGCCGGCCTTCTGCCCGCGCCGGTCCTCCGGGAACTGGCCGGCCAGCAGCAGCCGGCGCAGTCTCCTGATCCTACTCACCTTGATGCCGTGCAGGGAAGCGAAGGCGCTGAGGCACACGCCCTCCTTGCACTCACCCACCATCACGTGGTAGCAGAAGGACTTCTCGTGGGCCGCCCGGGCGCCTTCTCCGGGCAGCTTGCGGGGCCGGTGCCGCTCCACGTCGTGGCAGCTGATGAGCGACTGCAAGAAGGCGTCCTGCTCGTTCTTGCTGCCCATGCTCCAGAGGCGGGCGAGGATCACCTCAGCCTGCTCGGTAAGCCGGACCGTGCAGTTTTCCTTGCACCTGCGGCCAGGGGATTGAAACAGAATCTCGTTACGGGAGTTTCTGGAACATCCGGAAGAGAACCCATTCCGAGAGGTGACTTCTGAAGTGCCGCAACTCAATTCCTTTCTGATTTTGATAGAAAGCGCTACATTATTAGTTTAAGACGTATATTTTTCAATAAATACTCAGCTTCTTTAGCTTTTTACTGAATTCGAGCTCATTTAGCTCCGGAGTAACACTGTCTTCGACCAGAAACCATGGACTTTTCAGCTGTTACGTAGCTCTCATAAGATTTTTTTGAGTAGCGTCACTTCGGAATTGCCTAGGTTTTGCTTCCAGTTCATTTACGCCGCGTATATGTTACCCGCATGGTGGTCCCGTGGTAACAGCGGGCACGATCCTGTTCTTGTAGTCCACGTACTCCAATCCTTCGAGTCTGGCCCTCTTCACCACGTTCCTCCTCCACTCGTCTTCGTTGGCGCATTTCTTCTTCGGTCCGTTACTGGCTTCCGGTTCTTGATCCTCCATAAATATTTTACATCAAGAGTTCCTCGCAAATTCTTAAATTTTTAACATAACAGATACTAGATATCAGTAAAGGCGTAACCCCTTACAGTTACAGAAAAATCTGACCATTAAGTGGTCCGAAACTGGCTAAACTCCCATTTTTTTTGGCCAGAAACTACCGAGGAACGATCATTTCCAGAAACTTATCAGGTTTCAGAAGACCAGAATCTTCCAATCTTTGGTGAAAAACTGATCAGTTTTCAGACAGAAGTTCAGAAACTGGTCGTATTAGGCCTACTAGAAAATGCCCATTTTTTAGAAGAGCTTGTCAACGTCTGAAAACTGAACATTTTTCAGTCATTTATGGCCAGAAAAGTGGCCAGAAACTCGAAACACTCCCATTTTTTGGGGCCAGAAAATGATCAGTTTTCGGAAGACGTCCATACTGGTCCTAAACTGTAAACTGCACATTTTTCAGTCATTTATGGCCAGAAAAGTGGACTGATCATTTCAAGAAATTGATCAGTTTTCAGAAGATCAGAAACTGGTCAAGAAACTGTAAACTGCACATTTTTCAGTCATTTATGGCCAGAAAAGTTTACTGAACATTTTAAGAAATTGATAAGTTTTCAGAAAAACAGAAACTGGTCAAGAAACTGAAAACTACACATTTATCAAGGCATTTATGGCCAGAGAATGACGAGTTCAGCGAGTCCTTTTTTTATAGCCTTGTACAGTAAACTGAACCCGTTATAACCTTTGACCTGATCTGGAGCAAATTTCAAACAATATAAACACGCCCCCAGCCCAACTTTACATCACAAACAGGGTTCAAAGACAGCCTTAAATGCCAACGTAAACAAGAAGGTTCCAAGTCGGCCATCATGACTCAGGACGTTTTTGTTTGCTTTTTATGCTGTTTTACAGACACCCCAAAATATTAATCAAGCGTTTCCTCGTACATCGACACCAATATTTACCTTCGAGGAATATCGTTTCTCGCCAAATTATCTCGAAAATCTTACAAAATCGACTTAGAACGTTTTAGTAGGCCACGTATATCTTAAAATCACGCATCTTACGTTACGATTTTCGCGACACCCCGTAACTTTTCCATCTAGCACGTGATAGCGAGGGTGGCGCCCTCCGTCGACGTCGAAAGCAAACCTTAGCGGTTTTGCGCAAAACGCAGAGTAGCACATCGGCGCTGGTTGGTTCGAAGAAGAGCCTTTCGCCAGAAAGGAGAAAATTAAGCGTTTGAATATCACGGTTCCCCTATAAATTTCATTTTTAACTTCCCTGACTTTCCCAGGTTTTAAAAAAATTTCCCTGACCAATGACAACGTGAAAAATTGACACTGGAAAATATTTTTTTTTTTAAATTTACTAATGACAATTTTTAAAATTAACGTAAAAATTTGTTTAAAAATATGGAAAACGTGAAAAATTTTGCAAATCTGCACTCCAAAAACGAGGGAAAATTGTTGCAAATTTCTAGTCGGAAAATAGGCCCTTAGCTAACCTTGTAGAAGAACAGTATTAATTTTGGATCGCCATTACTGCGTTGAATTTCCATGATTTTTTCAAAATAAACCATTCTTACCTGACTTTTTCAAGTCATTTTCAAGTTCCCTGACTTTTCCAGGTTTTCCAGGTCTGGGGGAACCCTGCATATTATCCGATCATTGGGGAAAAAACAGACGAATGCGTTGGCGACTGTATTTTGAAATTATTTGAAATGCAATCATTTGAGATGCATTCAAAAATTTACTACTTATATCTTGTACTTTTTACAACAGTAAAATCTAGTATGGTGGTACCTTTTCAATGCATTAGCACTTTATACATTTGTAAATCTAGTACCTTTTTACAGCCCTAGTGCCTCTTACAATTGTGCGTCTAGTGCCTGTTTTACACTAGCAAATCTACTATTTTTTACCAAAAGTACATCCAGTCCCATTTTTAAAACAAAAAATAAACCTTAAATTTCAAAGCATTAGTAGTTTTTTACAACTACAAATTTACAACATTTTCAAAAGCAGTAGCACTTTACACAATTGTAAATCTAATACCTTTTCAAAAGTATAAGCACTTTTTTTAATTCTAAATCTAGTAACTTTTCAAAGCATCTAGTACATGTTCATGTTCATGTACATGTTCTTTGCGCGATTGTAAATCTAGTACCTTTTCAAAGCATTAGTGCATTTTACAATTATAAATCGAGTACCTTTTCAAAGCATCCAGTACTTTTTACCCAAAGTCATCTAGTACCTTTTCAAAAGCATTAGTGCTTCTTACAATTATAAGTCTAGTACATTTTCAAAAGCATTAGTACATCTTACCAATGCTTTAAAAGTAGATTTTACAATTATAAATCTAGTGCCTTTTTCAAAGCATCTACATGTATAGTACTTTATATACCCAAATCACATGTAGTACCTTTTCAAATCATCGATACTTTTCACAAAGTACATCTAGTAGACTAGTACCCGTTCAAAGCATAGTACCTTTTCAAAAGCATTAGTACTTTTTACAATTAAAAATCTAGTAGTTGTTCAAAGCATCTTCTAGTACCTTTTCAAAGGCATTAGCATTTTTTTTACAATTATAAATCTATTACCTTTTCAAAACATCTAGTACTTTTTAACCAAATTACATCTACAACTTTTTCAAAGCATCGATACTTCTCCCCCCCCCCCCAAAAGTACATCTAGTATATACTAGGGGTACTCAAATCTGTAGATTGAGGACAGTAGTTTTGCTTGCCTGCAAGTGGTTTGAACTATTTTGCTGACCTTTACACGCGTTGACATCTAGGTGTCAACGCATGTAAAGGCCAGCAGACCAGTTCAAGCCACTTACTTACAGCCACAACTGCTGACCTTAATCTACAGATTTGAGTACCCCTAGTAGTAAGTCAGACTAAGCAGTCTGGTCATGATGGACCCCAACATCACAATTTAACATTTTATATTTTCCCGTATTTTGGGCCTTCACGAGGAGGATGGGATGGGAAAGGAAGACGGCCATGGCCGATTTAATACAGGAACTATCCCAGCATTCGCCTTTAGGGATTGTGGGAAACCTTGAAAAACCACAATCGAGGAAGCTGACAAGGGATTCGAACCCGCATCTACCGAATGCGATCGTGCAGAAGTCATGATCAGTTATCCGAATAAATATCTAATCGTACATGCAAGCTTCGCTTTTTCTTATATCAAGCCTTACATAAACATACCCAACCTCGTTTTGTGGTTTTACTTACCCCCCATGCACGTACATGTACGTGACGTAATAACAGTGCTGCACATTGCCTCACATGCATACATCATTGTCTACACAGCCCTGGAAAAATGACCAGGGGTCTCCATAGGGGTTCGTATAAACGCGAATCAACATTATATGCCTACAGCTAGGGCAACTCAGACAGCCGCTTGGAGCTCCTATTCCTACAAACGTTGCAGTATGCAGCATGAAAAGATGACCCGCGCAGGTAACCGGCCCTCACATGACGAATAAAATTCAGGAGCTAATTGAAATGGACTAGCGGAGAGCATCCATATTACGGGCAATTTCCAATATTCGGCAAGTGCGATGTAGCAGCATTCTCCTGAAAATGAGTTCGACTACCTTATGGCATTTGTTTGCCGACTGTAGGGTACCGAGATGAATTGAATCGAGGTAAATACCGGAGCATTTGTGCCAGTTTACCACATAGCGCGTAGACATCGGCACACACACTCCGGATTACCTGCACAGGTTAACCTTTCAGGCAAACCTGACAAACAGTACAGGCATACCTGTAAGGCGCCATATATAGTTATATCTGGCCATAACTATCATTTGAGCACTATAGTACATGAACATGTATACTATGTGCGCATTTCGTTTGAGCTTGATAGCAGAGTAATCTGTGGGCAAACTTATGTCTCGATTAGCAAACAATATATCGTACATGTACGTCTCGGGACATCAGGATTGTCGATCGATCAACAGCTGACTGCATGTTCTGTTTTAGTTCTACCGAAATTGATGTAGCAAATACCGGCAAAAGCACGCCTTCGTGGAGATTCTGAAAGCGTGCAACGAATGAAAAAAAACAGTAAATACACGTATATACCTGTAATTCTCGATATTCGGCAGAGACACTCTGGCAACTCCATCTCGAAGCCATATTCCACTTCCACCGTGTGATTGTTCCGCGAGCCAAGTAGTCATCCTAACCTGAGTACCCTCTTCATCGGAAGCACGTTGCGCATACAAGGAGCTAAAAGCAACGGCGCTTTTGCTCGAGACGTACAATGTAAAATAATTGCCGGGTGCTTCAAAATAATTCAGCGGCAAGTTGACAAATATTAAATTGCAAATACATAAAAGGCTCGCTAGCTAATACGCGTGAATCTTTCCCATTATTTTTTCCCGATAAAAAAATTATCAAAACGGTTTTTGTAAAAGTAAATAATTGTAAACTTTAAATAATAAACCCCGTTGGATAGAGTTTTAATCAGGAATATGCAATTTTCCAAATTCATCTAATTTCGATGTAACAAATAAAATATTGCAATTAACTTACCGACTCGTGCTCAATTTTAAATCAATTTAATGAGAGGCGAGATGATTCTGTTGGCACTACCAATTTTATTTACTGTTCGACGTTTCGGCCTTCATCAGGAGCTATACTGTTTATCTATTAATTAAGTAAGGTATCACCAGTACAGTTATATACATAAAATATGCCACAAACTCTTCATTGTTTGTGGCCTCTCATTTGATGCACATGTACAGTAATACCTACCACTCGATGATGGACAATACTTTTATATTTATCAATATTTCATCGCCGAAATAATAGATATATCCATTGAAGACGATTAAAACATTGACCACGTCTTCGAACGTTGATAAGTTTCGAGAGATATACTCCAACTCAAACATTTCAAACGCATCAAACTTTTCTCCTCAAAGAATGTCTACTGTATTGATCCATTATCAATTAATCGGTTTTGGGGAAAAGCATTATCTATACTCGGAGAAAGCAAATTGATAGCGATTGAGGTTTAGAATTTTAAAATTTGAGTTTTAAAACTGGATTAAAAACTTTTTACCCGATGCACGCACGCATCTATCCTTAGATAGGGATTTTGTTAATTTGAAATTAAAAAATGTAAAATTCATAATTAATGGTGTTTTCACCTTCACTATTGTGAAATAAGAAGCACGAGTATAGTCCAGGCTCATGAATAGTAGTTTTCGACGAATTAAAAGTAAATTCCTCGATAAATCAATCGGGTTGATCAGATATTTCGTTCATCGTGAAACGCGAGGCGCGGTGCAATGATAAAAGGATAAATAGCACATTTATTATATTTTTTAATAAAAATGGCATGACTGACCTCCCATCTATGTTCGTACAAGAGGTTTTACACATCAACGAGACACCAAAAAACTGAAAATTCCCGAATTACAGCAATAATCTAGGTTATGAGTAAGCCCTTCAAATAAAGTACAGTTCTGTACAAAAATGTGTACATTAATAAATAAGATGAAATAGTACTCCATTATACTCATAGCATTTGGGTGACTAGATGAATCGGACAGCGGAATTAGATAGAAATAGAGATAGTTTTAGAAACGAGAAATCTACACCAGATCGAGAGTGTGGACATTGTTGAATTGCGAGGTGTACGTCCTGCACTGGGATATACTTAGAAATATTCAAATTCAAAATGCAAAAGTATCACCCCCTTCGGTCGGTTCGTAGAGAAATCCAAAACAAAAGTTTTGCATCGAAGTAAAATGTGCTTTTGCCAACATTTCAGACAGACTAATAAAGGCATCTAATTTAATTCGACGAAATACACGGACTATCACAATCAATTCAAATGACGCGAAATTCAAGGATTTTTTTCAACACTTATGCAGAAAAATGCTACGATTTACACACGAACGCTCGTTTGTTTGGATGGGGTTTTTTTTCAACTTCTTTTTTTAATTTTTTTTTTTTTTCAAACAATGATTTCCTCAAACACAGAAACGTGCCAAACTTTTCACTGACTATCAAATGTTCGAATAGTTTCAAAAAATCTTCATGCTAAGGTGAAAAAGCCCATCGAGTAAAAAATGTTATCTCTTTTTCGACTCGAACCATATGCCAGATTAAAAAATGCGGTATTAAAAAGCAAAGCTGTAACGGATTGTAATAAATGTTCCTATTATCGAGCAATATTTTCACGAAATAATTCGGGATTGGGAGCTGACAGTCAAAAAATGGCGAAAATATCGGATACAAATTTTCATACTTGATATTATGCGTGGGTTGCAAAATTGGTCAACATTGGTCAGTATATAATCGGAATATCTCTCGAATATTTCCGCTATAATGGTGCTGACCATTGATGATCAAATTTCGACGCGCGTTTAATGTGATATAGAAAAACAAATCATAGCATAATTACACATTAAGTTGAATCGGTTGTCAAAAGTTGGATATATATATAAATGTCGATGCTTAACATGCAGTGATATAACATTCATCCTCGATCGAACAAAAAAAATGATTAGTCATAGGTCCTACGATTGATAAAATGCAAAACTACAAAAACGTGGCTATTTTCATTATTTAAGATGGTCATAAAGCTGATACACCCACTAGTAAAAATTTACCAAAAGTTAAACGTGCATGCATGCAATGCATCAAAAATTCACTCAAAATTCATTTTCCGCTCGCAGCTGCTTTTCAGAAAACTTAAGTTTTCCCCGTTAATTTTCTAAAATCCATCCTTAATTTTCCTTTAATATTACAAACCGAATTATTGCAAATCAAGAGTAGCTAAACGATGAAAGACAAATTGCAAATTCATTTAGCATCACGACGCATTTCTATTTCTCAAGATGGAAACACCATCCAATGCGCGTTATGTCACATCTTTAGCTTTCGAAATAAGCCGCCAGCTGGAGGCTCGATCGGTGGCGGATGAGAGTACATGTATAGAAGTAACTGTGGAGCCAGCGTCGCAAATTTGTGGAAGAAATCAATGTCATATCGCGAATAGATTAGGTCATTAAAACACTAGTTTTACCATTGAAAGTATCGCTCTATAACCAACTTAAACCAAAACAAAAAAGTGAAGGAATTCCTAACAAAATGCGAGTAATATCTATAACAACTGATATTCGAACTACGTACAATATGCTCGGACAACATGAGCTGCCATTCAGAACAAAAGTGGACCATATTTAATTATGTCGATATCCATAAGAAATATGGATTTCTTATGTTTTTCTAGCCATAAAATCTTTCCGAAGCGGGGAATCGAGTCTTTTAAAACTTTAGCAAATTTTTAATACGCGCACCGGCTCTCCAGTCTATTTCAAATTTAAGCAACCAGCCAAACAACGATGGAAATTAAAATAAAAACCAGCAAGTGTTTTGCATGGCTCGATAAAAGCGAAAAACTTGCTCCAATGAAGTCGGGAGGCCTATGGACACGAATTCGTAATCAATACTATGTGTTAATTTAGTGTCGGGACTCTACCGTCACGCATTTGTATTTTATTTTTTATGAAACAATACCAATAAACCACTGCGTATGGATTATTAATTCGAGCCATTAACCGCCATTATCATCATTATCCGCATCCGCCACTGACTGTAAGGGGCCATTCAAAAAGGACGACTTCATGTAGAGACATCGAGGACATCTTTACAACTTTTTAGGTGTTTTCCAGAGGACAAATTTGCAACATTTTCCACGTTTTTCCAAGTACGAATATTCAACATTTTCAACTGTTTTCGAGTACAGAATTGTAAAATTTTCAACAATTTCCGAGGAGAAATTTGCAAAATTTCGAACAGGTTATGAGGACATTAGCCAAATTCTCTACCTTTTCAGAATACAAAATTTACGTTTTCCGAGTACAAATTTGCAAAACTTTCACAATTTTCCGAGTACAAATTTGCAAAACTTTCACAATTTTCCGAATACAATTTGAAAGTTTCAACGTCCGAATGGAGGGAGGGGGTGTCCAATTTTGGGTAAATTTTGCGGACGTCCTTTATGAATGGCCACTATGTAAAAAACTCGAGATCGAGCCACTAGGTGGAGAGTCAATCTCCGGCGAATGCGGAGAGTTGATATTAATGATGGGTTAGAATTATTAATGATTAATTGAATTTCATGGAAATTGCTTAGTTCGCAGAATAATGACGCGATAAAACGGAGCTTATTTGAGATTATTTAGTGTGTAAAAATTAAGGTTATTATCCGGAAGCTAGCAACTTTCATTAAAAAATCTCCGAGATTGTTAATTATTTCCCCCCCCCCCCCGTGTAATTATAAACGCAAACCATGTATGCTAATGAAATTCTGAAAAAAAATTTATTGTGGAAAATTTTCCACATACTGTATATGTTATTGATGCTCCTTTTTGTATTGCATTCGCATCCAAAAAGGACATAATATTTAAATAAGTCTACGGACTGAATTAAAAAATTACGATTTGTTAATTAACACTGATGTTTACTTCTTACAGTATATACTCCGATATAAACTTAATCGAAGTACTCATCGCGCTATAAGTATAACAATGATGAATTATTAATTCGAGCGTCAATTGTTCGGAAAACAGTTTTCAACACGCGGAAGTCCGTAAATTAAAAGAAAACAGAATAGCCATACTCAGGAAATGCTGTAGCTTGACGTACAAGTAGATGGAAAACGAGTGCGAGTGCGCATGTACTAAGCACTTCTTTCTCTACATTATCTAATAAATGTACACAGTTTAAACATATCTTATACGTGCACACGTTTCTACATAAATCCATCTTACATGTAGCAAATAGGTATTCAACGAAAAAGTATGTTTGTTTTCATGTTTTTAAAACATCTGCAAATGAATGTTAAGTTTAATTTAAAGTTTTGAAAATGATAAAGTTATATGATACGTTGACCTAGAGGTAATGTGTTTAATTGTGTATACGAAAGTTACTAGTTCGAAACCCACAAAAAAGACGAAAAAATTTGTTTGATTTCCTATCTTTAAAACAACTGCAAATAAATGTTTAGTTTAATTTGAAGTTCTGAAGACTGAAAATTTAGATGATACGTTGGCACAGCAGTAACATGTTGAATTTAAAGTTTAATACAAGATGTTTTTACACGTAAAATACTCGGGATATACTATGTAAAACATATGTACGCTACATGCAAATACATGTTTTACATACCATATTACGTGTATTTTGATGTTACATCGTGGGGAACTTTATCTACACTTACATTTACGTTTTCCATCTACGTCCACATATGGCATTTCCCGAGTAGTATAATAGGGGAACTCCTAGCCAATAGGAATGCCTGTAGGTGCGTTTGTATCTACATGTAGGTCACACAAAATCCGTCATTCCCATTGGCTACCATTTCTACTGCCACAACTGCTGGTGTCCCAGCACATGTTTGAGTTCCCCCAATATGAAGCAAAATCTTCGTGCAAAAAGATGAAATTAAAAAACATAAGAAAAGAAACTCTTTGGAAAGAAATAAACGAGAGGGGATTAGTGCGGTACACAGTATAATGGGAGAAAAAAAAATAAAAAAAATCAAATAAAACGAAATGGTCCCATCAGATTTATATATACATATATGTATACGTGCAATCGCGGTAAAAAAGATAATTCATACAGAGATAAATGCATCTAACATCAATTGCTTTTTTTAAGGGGGTCTATTCACCGATGTTTGTGGGCGGAGCCTATGAAATCCTATGGGCGAAATTTTGAAACTTTGATTTTATTGTTTAGTGTTATTTTTCAAT
>JAQGBX010005250.1:0-13979 GCA_034698745.1 Megaphyllum sjaelandicum | reverse complement strand
AGACTTTACAGACTTATGGCTCACCTTGTAGTTACACCCGGTGTACACTTTTTGGCCCAATCAAATCCGCTATTACTTCTCATCAAAGACATGAACTTTACTCATCCACCAACAACGTAAAACCATTCTATATACTGTATTATGAATGGTATTTACGAAATACGACCCGTATTAATTTCTATAGATAATTCACTGATTAAAAGAAATTATTTTCGGCTTGTACTATAAAACTCAGTTCTTCCCGTATTATAAATATGCAGTGGAAACTCGTTAAGAAGAACTCGCTTTACGAATTCATTTCCAGTGGTTTTAAACCAAGGCCCAATTCGGATATAATGAATTTTCGGCTGCAACGAAGGATTTTAACCGAATTTAGACAATGTAAAATAAAAGACACCAAAGCATAGCTATGCTTTCCTTCAATTCTGGGGCTGCATATAGTAAATGAATTACGTTATTAATCAACATCGAAATAAAAAAAATGACGCTATATAATTTACTTCATTCATCATAATTCTGATGATGACGTCATCGTCAAATTTTTATAAATGTCGTTATGAGAATTTTAATGAATGACGTCATCAGAGTTTAATGAATGACATCACTCATTAAAAACTTTTCGTTTCCTGACATTTAAACGGAGATTTTTCCAGAAATTTTTGGGGGAACCACCCCCTTAACATGTAGATTCTATACGTCAAAAATAGTACCATATAACAGGAAATTTCCCGATAAAAGTCGCAGCACCTAATTTCCATTTATATATAGACTTGGGGGCATTAGGATTTCATCCTAACTTCGAGGAAACTTTAGTTCTTATCGTCCCTCAAGATTCGTCTTAACGAGGTTCGACTGCTACTATACATGTAGAATGTTTATTCATAAAAAAACTTCTTAGTAAGTGAATTTCTGAAACTACAAGTACTTTGTTTTGTTATAAATGTAAAGGACAGGAAATGATTATCGAGGGTAACAAATGATCTTATCTGATCACAAATTGGGATTCCTTATACACTGTATTATATTTTATAAACTTTGGACTGTGATCCTATACATGTCCAAAAATATTTAGCGGTGTAATGACATCAATAAAAACGGAATTATTATTTTTGGGAAATTTGAGAACTTCTTTTTATAGAAATATGATAATGCTGTTTATGCAAATTTTGAGAAAGCCTTATCAAATCATGTTCCATATTCGATGTGGGTGTATGCAGTATATGTTCGTTGAATATAAAATGGTTATTTAGGTTGATTTTGAAGAACTAATAACCGACAAAAATATTTTTTTTTTCAAATTATAGGCCATTTAATTAAAAAAAACCTATGTATTCGTTTCAATTGTGTCTTTTTTATTTTTATGTTACTCTGAACTCGGAGCTTTGACTGATAAAAATGTTGATGTGAAATCTTGAAAAAACTGCAGGAAAGCCAAAAAAAATCATTGAGGGAAACAGTCTTAGTAACAAGTAATTAGCTTTATAAAACGACCACGTGTCATCAAATTTGACCAATCATACCAATTTATTTCAGAACTAATTTGGTATGATTGGTCAAATTTGATGACACGTGGTGTACAATAGAATGTTATAAAAGATCGTATTTTTCGGATAAAAGCATCCTATATTTATAAGCACAGCAGATCGATCATCAATTGCAGTAGAAATACTGTAAGGAAGGTTCTATCATAAGGTAAGTTGTTTGTAATATTAAACTATAATCTCAAAAACAAAAACTTTAGCTCAATGAACATTCGATTGATCACTTATAAAATTAACCATGCATTCGAGGTTAATAATCATTGAGATTCGGATTTCTATTAGCAATTGAACGCATGCAGCGTAATAAGTCAGCATTTTCCATCTATTTTAAGAATCTGTAATACATTTTTTCATATGCAGTCGAAGCTCGTTACAACGAACTCAAGGAAGCCCAAATACGGTAATAGTTTAAACCGCAGACAGTATAATCAGTATTATCCGAAGTCGGACAAAGCGTGACTTCAACTTTAAACACTCAAGTTTCATCAAAGTTTTAACGAAATCCTACCCCACCACGTCTATGAATGGGAAGATACATGTTCCCTTGAATGGGAACATGAATGGGAAGATGCCGCCACTTTCATCAGGGAATTAATCATAACGTACTTTTTATGTTTTTCAAAGTTCGTTTTACGAAACATAGTGCGAATGTTTAAAAACTCGAAAATTCATTATAGTTGGCATAGTTGCCGTCGAAAATTTATAATATCCGAGTTCGGAATTGGTCTTCAATGAAGAAATTAACATTTTTGGTCCATTTCCTAGCACGTGGACTGGAATTGAGTTCGTAATATCAGAAATTCGTATTAAACGAGGCTCCGCTGTTTTTCAATTCAACTCTATACCCACTGTCAGCGAGAAAATGTCATATTAGCAGGGAGGGGGAGAAATGGGGATGAAGGGGGGGGGGGGGGACGGAGGTGGGGGGGAAGCAAAAGTCTATGTAGCTATATTTTTTTATATTTTCTAAAGTTCGCTGTAACGAAATGCAGCGCGAATGCTCGGGGAACTCGAAAATTAATTTGTTTTAGGCGGCAATTCGTAATATCCGAATTAAGAATTAATATTAGTTGTCCGTATTCTAGAGACGTGGAACTGGAAACGAGTTGGTAATAACAGAAATTCGCATAAAGCGAGTCCATTTTAACGAGATTTTAGATGTATTCTGGAACTTAAGTTTTAATATTCTTTTCAGTACATGAAAGAACACTCCATTGTTCTTTTACAAAAATGTGGTCCAACTATGGGCTAGTATCTCCTTGGATCACCATTGACCACCTACATTATTTAGAAAGCATTCTCCAGGAAGGAGACTTGTTGGAATTCGACAGAATCTACTACAAGCATTGGGCAGTCTGCGTGACTGCCGAAGCCGGAAGGCACGAGGTGGTCCATCGCGTGGGCGACAGCAGCAGTCAGCCGTTTTTATTGTCTTCCGGTGGGTTCATGAGCAAAGGAGGACGCTATTACCACGACATCACGAGGTCAACCATCAAGGAAGTGCTCAGTTACGACATGGTCCGGATCAACAATTCCAAAGACCGGAAGTCCACTCCCAGGAGCAAGTCCCACATTTTGGAATTCGCGAAGAAAGCCGTCGGAAGTAAGGATTTCGGACAATTCAATTTCATCCTCAACAACTGCGAACATTTTGCCAACATCTGCCGCTACGGCGAAGTGAGCAGTGAACAAGTCGAGGTTACTGCTCTTTTTAAACAAACGGTTGGAAATCTGGCTCTGTTCGGAATCCAGGCGGTAATAAACATCTTTAGATCCCTGGAGTCCAAGATGATTTTCTGAAAGGCTTTCGAATGGTTTTAAAGGTTGAATGGGCTCGAGTGGCTCGAGCCTACCTACATCCACACTGGAGTTTCTCCGTAAATGTCCACGTACCTTTATTTTATTTTGTTTTTGTTTAAAAATGATTTCTAAAGTTTGTTTTAACGAAACGTGACGCGAATGCTGAGGAACTCAAAAGTTCGTTATAACGAAACGTGGTGGCATGAATGCAGTGCCATGGAACTCGAAAATTCATTCGTTGTAGCCCAACATTCGTACGTAATATCCGAATTCGGAATAGGTGTTACATGCAGGAGGAAACTAACATCATTTGTCAGTGGCCTATATATAAGACGGGAAATGGTAAGCGAGTTCTTCTTAACGAGGCTTTACACACTACATGTTTATTATAATGCATTTTGAAATAAAGCTTTTGGGGAGTTTTACTTAATTTTTTGTGTGCTAAAAATGCTGTGCATATTCTGCGCATTTTAAGTTTTATAAGTTTCATTTTTAAACTTTGTAAGTTTCGATTTCATATCCGAAATCTTTAAAGAGTTTTTATTGGGATCGGGCAACTGCGTGTATATTTAAAATTTTAAATTTTGCGTTAACGTTATGTTCGGATTCATTACAATTGGGAACATTTAAACCTCAATACAAAGTTTCAGTGTGGAAAAATTGAGTTTTTGCTAATTCATCTTCGACGTATATTCAATTTGCTTCTTGATTACTATATTTAAGTGGGTATACAAATATTGTCTGAGTACCCCTAATAGGTGGGTTTACGCTGAGGAAACTGAAATTTGAAGCCAAGTTTTGGAAACTATATACTGTAGGTTCATGACGGTTACAAGAAAATTTTCAATCGGTCGAGTGTGTCGACATGAAATGACAAAAAATTTAATTTGGTTTCCAAAATGGAAACTTAGCTTCTGGCAGGTTTTCAAAACTTGGCTTCCGGTTTCAGTTTCCGCGGTAAGTCGGTGCTGACCCACCTTATTTTCTATTACGGAAATTGGAGTTTTCACGCAGGTTATTTCTTAAACATTTCTTAAATAATAATTCAAGGTTGTTCATTGTACTTCTTGAAATGGAAGATTTTCGAATAACAACTGTCTAATATTTGGTTTTCACAATGATTTTTAGTATTTAACTTTCGCTGATTTTGATTTTTTAAACTGAAAAATATAAATAAAAAATTTGTTAAATCAGCTCATCCTGACTTCCGGTCCACCCTGTTTACTCAGATGTCCTATTTTCCGGCTTTGAACAAATTTTGATTCCTTTGTTTCGTACCAAAAGTAGTCTGTGGATTTTTCGAGAAATTGTTTTTTGCATTCCTTGGTTTGGAAAATTTAAAGAAGAAAAAAAAACGACTGACCATCCAATATACTGTACAGTCGAACCTCTCAAAGACGAATCTCGAGAGCTGTCACAAAATTACCGTAATTCGTATTATCGAAAGTCGAAAAAAATGCAAATTAAAGATAAGAAGTAAATTTTCACCGAACTTCGGATGAAATTCTACCCCACGGACATAAATGGGAAAGTGCGGGAACTGGAAAATTCATTCGTTTCAGCTGAAAATTCGTAAAATCCGAATTCGGGAAAAAGTAAGAAATTAACATTTAATCGTTCATACCCTATAGGACGGGGACTGGAAACGAAATGGTGAAATCAGAAAATTCGTATTCTATTTGCGAGTTCTATTGTAAGATTGTTGGAGGTAATTGACGTGTATATGCACATTTATAATATTGTAATTGTATATTGAATGGTATCCTTCCATGAACTAAGTAAGTTGAGGCATAAATCACTCAAGATTGTTTTGGAAGCAGAAGCCTTTCTTTGATGAGTCATATCACAGTATCATATGTCCGACACCTGTGCCTGAATGCCAACTCCGTGTCCGCACGGGATGGAAGCACGGGATGCAGCGCCATCGCGCGGTCACTGAGTGTCAACTCGCCCCATAGCGTGTAAACTTATGCGTAGCATTTGCATGTTTAAAAAATGAAAGAAACGCAGAATTTATCAACAAATGTTCATTTCATCACTTCTTTGATTTCATATTTTCCCTGGTTAGAAAATTAATTATTTGAATATTTAGTTCTGATAACTCAAGATGGGAGAGTTCAATTGGAGCACCTAATATTTAATTGGTGCAGGGTGTTTTTGACAAAATTTGGACTTCTTCAGAACCACTGAAATTCCATTAATATTACAAAATTTGAGAGAAGTGTTCAAAGGTTAGTATTTAAGATTACTATCATCAATTTGAAAGCTACTGAACATCCACGTTCAGTAAGCCACACACACACGTCATTTATAAACGGCCCCTAAGCCACACACATCATTTATAAACGACCCCTAAGCCACATGCACGTCCTTTTTGAATGACCCCTAAGTCACACCCACGTCCTTTTTTGAATGACCCCTAAACCAAACGCACGTCCTTTTGGATTGACCCCTAATCCACACGTACGCCCTTTTTGAACGACCCCTAAGTCACACTCACGACCTTTTTGAATGACCCCTTAAGCCACACGCACGTCCTTTTTGAATGGCCCCTAAACCACACGCACGTCCTTTTTTAAACGGCCTCTAAGCCACAAGGACGTCCTTTTTGAACGACCCCTAAATCACACACAAACGTCCTTTTTGAAAGGCCCATCCCCACAAACACGACCACCCAACCACACGACCACACGTTTTCTATTTTATATATTAGACTAGCGGAAAGGCCCGGCTTTTCCCGGGCTGTACTTAAAAAACTCACCATATACCGATCGATTCGTCGGTAAAGCCCGGCGTTGCCCGTGAAAAATTAAAGAAATCATAAACATTGACCTAGGTATGGCGTCTTTTTTGAATTACTTTTAAGTCCAACAAACGTCCTTTTTGAATGACCTCTTAAGTCACATGCACGTCCTTTTTGAATGATCCCTTAGTCACTCAAACGTCCTTTTTGAATGACCCCTTAAGTCATACACACGTCCTTTTTGATTGACCCCTAATCCACACGCTCGTCCTTTTTGAACGGCCCCTAAGTCACACGCACGTCATTTTTAAACGGCCCCTAAGCCACATGAACGTCCTTTTTGAACGACCCCTAATTCACACAGAAACGTCCTTTTTGATAGGCTCCTAAACCACACGCACGACCATTTTGAATGGCCCAAGCCCACAAACACAACCACCCACTCACACGACTACACGTTTTCTATTTTATACATGTATATTAGATTATTAAGAAAATTTATACTGTAGAAACCATATAATTTTATCACTTATCTAGTCATTACTGTATGGAAAAGGTTCCAATTTAGCGCGATCGAGAAACGTTTAAGATATTTGACACAAGGTGGCTCTCGAAGCTCACAATGCTAAAGTAATCGATTTTCCATTTGAAAACCTGAAACATTCGAGATACTCAAACAGAAGTTTTACAAATGGCACTTTTGGAAGTCGTGAACTGGCAGTCGTTACTTCTAAAAGCCATTTTTGTTGAAAAGCATACCCATACGTGTTTGCATGTTTTACAAAGACATTATTAAATTCTAAATTTCGATTTAGGGTCGACCATTAATAAACATTCACTTTAACTTGCAGAATATTCTTGGCCAAGGCATAGACTGCCATCTGTTGGGCTTGCGGGAATTAGCCGCCGATTTGGGACAACCTTCCCCAGAAATATTTGCTGATGAATCCTACAAAACATCACTTCACTTCGCACTTTCTACGAGTCAGGTGCGTGTTCAAAATTACGATTTCAACATTCATAAAACACTTATTTGTATAATCTTTAACGCCATCTGTAGTCATGTCCCACATGACGATAAAACTACCTTGAGCTTAACTAAGTTATTTACTGGAATATATACATGTTTTTAAAAAATACATTTAAACTTACGTTTCATTTAAGCTTAATTAAGTTATTTACTGGAATATATACATTTTTTTTAAAAAAAATACATTTAAACTTACGTTTCTTGATATGTTTTGTAAATTTGCTTTAAACAAAATAAGTAATCAACTCCAGTGTATTGCAAATGCATTTCGATTTAAATATCCAGCAATGCATTTAAAAAGCATTATTCAACAATGCAATATGGAAAAATGCTTTTTTTAAATATTAAAACATTATATTTTTACTTTTTTTTGATCAAGTACATTAATGTACATAATTTTGGGGCAACACAAATATATATTTTCTTGGCATCACAAAAATATATTTTGTTTAATATATTTAAAAAATTTTTCGAAATGTATTTTTGTTAAATCGCAAAAAAAAATGCATATACTTAGTGCACGGTGCCTTTTTAAAAACATTTGAATTGTTCTTTACAAATGTACGAAGATATTTTAAATTTTATTAAAATTATAATATCAAATACAATGGCATTAATGTATTTTGAATATCTCTAAAAATATATATGAAGGTAAGTTTACATTTATTTATCAACATATTTTTAAAAAACACATTCACGATATTTGGAAATAAACTGTATGTTTCGATCTACAGATATTTTAAATATCTCGTAAATGTATTTTAAAAGCTTAAAATACATTTTTCCTAAATACATTTTCAGAAAAAAAAATGTATTATAGGAAATGCATTTCCGAAAATATACTTCTAAACATCATATACAATCTTATAAATGAACTGTATTTTGTTTATTTTGAAAATTTATTTGAAAATAAGTTTATATTTAGTTAATAATCTATATTTAAAAATACATATGCTCGATATTTAGAAATAAGTTGTATGTTCCAATCTATAAATATTTTGAATATCTTGTAAATGTATTTTAAAGCTACACATACATTTCTTCGAGGTACATTTTCAGAAAACATTTTAACAGAAAATGCATTTCCGAAAATAAATGTCTAAAGATCATATACAATCTTATAAATAAATGTGCTGTATTTTGTATATTATTAAATAAGTTTACATTTACTTATCAAAATATTATTAAAAATACACATGCTAGATAGTTGGAAATAACTTGAAGATTCCAATTTATACATATTTTCAATATCTTTAAAATGTATTTTAAAGATAACAATACATTTCTCCCAAATGCATTTTCAGAAACATTTTAATACAGAAAATGCATTTCCAAAAATATATTTCTAAAAATGTTTTTGTTTTTCATGTGAGAAATTTTTTATAAACAGTTCATTCAATATTATACCTTTCCAGGTACCCACAACCACAAATTCATTTATGGGGTATGGACCTGTAGTCCCTAATGGCTACGGGGCCAGTTACAATCCCCACGCCAACGACATAGTATTCTGCATATCTTCGTTCTTCAGCGACGATGACACCAACAGCGAATTATTCGGAATGAGCCTGGAGAGCACATTATTGCAAATGAAAGAATTGATCGAAAAAGGAAATGCGTTAGAGCAACTAAGCAGAAATGAACAAAATGGAGGAACGACTTAATGTCCGAAGAGAAATCCGCTGGAAATAATCAAAGAATCTACTGTCCTGTCCTCGATAAAACGCCTGAAAAGTTTTAGCTCTAAGTTGTAAAGATGACACATTTCGAACATACTGCACTAAATTCCGCTTCTTTGATTGTTACAAAATTTATTTTAGGTATTGAAAACCAAATTCTGAAAATTAGAAAAGAAAACGTGAATCTAATCCGTAAATAATGCACGATTACCAAAATTACGGAAAAAAATTCCAAAAAGTGCATTCCCACAATTTCGGATAATGACATTACTGTATTTACTAGTAATGCAAATGCAAATGCAAAATGGTAATTCCGATCATTAGTTCTGAGAAACACCTAAACCTGAATAAGCACATCATTTCAGGATGAAGCGTGATAATAGGGGTATATACTCAAGCAGAAATTTGCGAATCGCACTTAGGCAGTCGTAAAGTCACGTGTAGAATGTACCCCTATTATATTATAAACAAAACATTCCAGTTAAAAACAAAACCTTAATGCAGTTGTCTGCAAAGATATAATTTCACAGTACGACAATGCTGAGGGCTTGAGAGCAACGCCCTCTCTCGGCAATTTCTTTTTCTAAACATCAAAGCAGGAACATTGGAAAGTATTAAAAATGTAACAAACAGTGTAACTTGCCGGTTAATCATATCCAAACTTGCTAGGTACTCATATCGGGTACACAAATTATGGTTGCATTTTGCTTTGGTATTCAGACATCTTTGTCAGATATCTAACAAAAGTTAGACATCCCAGTGATACAGTATTACATGTTAATGGTCAATTCTGATCCTTGTTAAATTAATTTATTCATCAAATATTATTTATCAAAGAGAAACTATTGTAAATAAGGCCAAATACGATTTTAAGTGAACTGTTTTGCCAGTAACAGAGCCTTTAAAGATTGTAAAACCAGTTCACTACTGTATATGACCATGTAGCCATAAAATGCATGTATATTTTTAATGTTTTATTTATTAAGGTCTGCTGAGAATCTAACTGCAGTTGAAAATGTTAACATATTTATGGAAGCAAAAGAAGTGTTATGTGCAAGCAAGTTTAAGAATTGTGAAACAATCAAATGTTCATACATAAACATGGCAAGAGTAAAATGCATTTATTAAAAGTTTCAGAAAAAGTTGAATAACTTTATGTAACGTTGCAACATTGCTTCCAAACTGGAGGAACACATAAGGAACTTTTTGTTGCTAATAACTGCCATTTGTTTACATAAATTGCTTTACATAAGTTTTTTTTACATAAATGTATTACTTAAATTGTTTATCTAAACTGTTTGACATAATCTTTTATAAATTTATTACTTAAATTGCTTACCTCAATTGTTACTTAAATCGTTTGCAAACCTTTGTTTCCATGAACAACTGTCAACACATGCGCAACAAAAAGTTCCTCTATGTTTCCCCCAATATAGACGTAGCTTAACCTTATGAAACATTCCATATGCACATTATCAAAGTTGCTCGCACATTATAAATTCTGAGTGCACTGTATACAGTAAATTATCTAATCGAGATGATACATCTTGTTTTAGGTTAAAACATTGAAGGGATATTTCTTGAAAGATTTTAAGAAGGTTATCATTTGCAGGGTGAACCTTTAAGTCTGCGGTTGTAAAAATAGTTTAAAATTGTTTATAATACATGTACATGACATTTTTCGTCTATTTTTTAGTTGGTCGTTAATCAAGAGCGTAGATTATTTATAGAAGCTAATATTGTTTTAATGAGAGATTTTAATTAATTAGGGCAGTTTTACTGCACATATTTATCGTCTAGGGAAATGCACCAATTTCCTATGTAAATATTGTATCATAGAAGAACAATCTCCATATCCCTTTTTAATTATTCATAAATGTTATTAATTAAAAGCTTCAGCAAACAACTTCGTTATTGTTTGATGTACGCGGATTATAATCAGTGTGCTCGTAAATTAGAGTGGATTATATTGTTCTAATGTTCTGCAAAACTTCAGTATGTAGGGAACTCCGATCAAGTAATAAGTCAAAATAGCAATTAAGGAAAAATACCTAGCAAACGTGTAATTAGGCAATACAAATTGTGTATAAATGTAGCTGTTCAATCAATGTTCTATTTCATAGTTGTTTATCGCTAACATCCCGCTTTTTATCCATTCAAATTAAATTCCTTGTCAAATAAGTTCTTGGTAAAATAATCAACACGTTGAACAAAATTTGGCGGATTTCATTATGATTTATGACTGGAACATATGAAAAACATATGTTATCGAAGAATGCCGTAATCCAACAAAAATGGACAATGTCCACAGTGGTGGAAACCCCAGAAGAACTTTTTGTTGCTAATTGCTGCCAGTTGTTTACAAGAATGGTTTACATTAAGTTATTTACCTGAATTGTTTTAAATAATATATTTTTACATGAAATGTTCACATAAAGTGTTACCTGCATTGTTTACATACTGTAAGTTTATGTTCTAAAAACAACTAATAACCAATTAGCAACAGAAAGTTCTTTTGTTCCCTACAGTATGGACGTTGGTAAAGAAAACAGGAATGTTCTATTACTAACTGTGGCCAGTTGTTGATGAAAATCTAAAATTATGTAAACAGTGTGCAGTGAATTTAAATAATTTATCTGAAAAATACTGTTAAACATTGTATGGGAAAAATTGTGTGAAACAGTTTGTGAAAAATAGTGTGAAACAGTTTATGTAATCAACTGGCAACAATTAGCAACAAAACGTTCCTCTGTTTCCTCCAGTTTTAAAACAGTTTTTGAGTGCATATACCAAAAAAAATTAAGACTGAGTAATTAAAAGTATTTCTCCTTGTGTATCTAATGCTCTTGTTGATCACACAATTTTAAGAAATGTAGAGGACAATGTTGAAAAAAAATTGAAGCAAGTCCATCTTAAAAAATGCAGTTTCTGTATCCGGTGTATATTAATCTCACAATGCATTTATGTCCATCTTGAATTAACTGCTTGACGCTTGTAACCAGTCAATGTATGCTATTAAATTATTGTTTGTACGTTTGCCTCGTGCAGTCATTATGAACCATTATTTTTTAGCAAAAGACCAAAATTGGACATCTTTCATTATTACAGACTCATTTTCATCATCATTACGCCAAATTTCATCATAAGGGCATCATATCCATCATAATTACGTCATCTTTCATCACAAGGGCATCATATCCATCATAATTACGTCATCTTTAATCATAATTAAATCATCTGTCATTATCCTTTCATATCCAATCCGAAACCCAAACAATACTGTATGTTTACAACAATTTCGACGAAATACCGTGCACATTTTTATTAACACATTTTTAAGTACAACAAAAAAAAAATTAACAATTCCATTCCTCTTAATTTAAATTTAGCAACATTTGGGAAATCACTAGTTGCAATTTTAAGTCTCAGGCCTTAAGTCAAACTAATAGTTAAACTCTCGTAGTTATCGTTATTTTTTATATAGATTTTTGAATAAAAAAAATTAAACAACACTCCAAGTTAATAATCGCACTATTAACACATTAGTAATTGTATTTTATGAACGAAGAAAAAATAGATTTAATGGATAAATTGTTTCAAATTTTTCAAATGAATAATTTGAATAAGAGAACATGCAATTGCAGAGTGGCATTTTGCAACGTAATAATCTTAAGCAAGAACGGAACAAATTCTTGATTTATTTTGGTAGGTTTTATTATTTGAATCACTTTTAAAAGTACATCAACATGTGCTAGTATTTATTTCAACATTTTATAAATTACGTTTTAAAAATATGTTTCTTGCAAGGCTAATATCAATAATTCGGTTGGCTTGGCTGAAATACACTATTGATTATCATTGATAAATACAGCTTTAGACAAAAAAAATTAAACTACGTGTATTTAAACTTTCTTTTTTAAAAAATTTAAATCATGAGGGGATCATGATCAGCCACTGATTTCAATAGAAACTCATGTCTATCATATTTAATACATTAAGACATTTTCCGAAATTCAAAATTTCCATTTGAAAATGCAACATTTTTTCAAAATGCTTTTAAAATAAAAGGCAATGAATATATTAGCTATAAATAAAAGAAATTTTTTATTCTATACTTCAGATCATTTGATAAATTGTTTCTTCCCGTCCCAAAAATGTCTTCCATTTAATTGTTTCATCCATGATAGAAAATGTATTATTTGATCATTTAATTCATAATTGAAAGTGTTTTTAATTTATTTCAAACCATGGCCAAAATGTATTTCCTTACGAATTTTTCTCACTGGTGAGTACCCCATTTAATCATTAAAATTACTAAAACTAAAACTTCTAATAAGTTGTTAAAGGTGGTAAATTTTTAATGAAATTACTAATGTGTCAGTCATTTATACTTATTGTATACATGTATTTACTTTGTAGCAAATATATGTTAATGAATGGATGAAAAATGCCATTCATCCATTTCAGTATTGTATTACAGTACAAAAATGGTGTCAACCCATATTGTTTAATGCCAAGATTTAAGATATTGAAATCAACAATCAAACGTGATATCTGATCGGTTCCATTTTTTGCTTGAGATTGTAACGTGCCCCAAGATGAACAATTTTTTTTTTCAAATCGGTCATAAAATGCAATGAAGTCTAATAGCTCGTGATACTCAATAAAGCAAAAATCAATGAATATATTCAGTTTATTTCATAGATAATTACTATGTTTAACGCCTATAGTAAAAATTCCTCTCATAAACAATGAAGAAAAAATGTATAACACCAAAAGGAGCCAACACTTCGTATAACTGCAAGTTTGGACAAGACGTTTTGGTGCACAACACAATTTTCAAATTTGCAAGACCTTTTGGTTCACAAACATTTTAATTTCAATTTGTTAATACCTTGTGGTGTACAGCATATTTATTTTCAAAATTGTAAGACCTTGCCATACCTTGCACAATACATTTATTTTCAAATTTGTAAGAGCTTTGATTCCCAAAACATTTAGTTTCAAATTTTAACACTTTGTGGTGTACAGCATATATATTTTAAATTTATAAGACCGTGTGGTGCACAACGCTTTTTCACATTTTTAAGACTTTTTGGTACACAGCACACCCATACAAAAAGAATGTGCAGAATTGTAGCAGAAAAATATCCCAGTGCATTTACTGCAGAAACTATTCTGCAGAA
>JAQGBX010005249.1:0-13979 GCA_034698745.1 Megaphyllum sjaelandicum | reverse complement strand
GAGAATCGAGTTTGACATTCAAAACAATAGAAAACCAATTTTAAAAAAATAGGAAACAAGTCAATTAAGTTTTCTAATTGTTTTATCGAGTTTTTACTGTACTTTGAATTTTTGACACTTAAAATTGCGAGTGTATGGATATGCCCTCGCAATCCCGGGAATGCGATACCGTACGTAGTGAAGAGTACGGCTTATTTTTATTCTTCGTACGTGTTACGTACATGTAGTAATTACTAGAAAGTTGAATAAGTTAATAGTTTAATATTTTAAATTAATTTTGGGTTATGCATTTTTTATTTATAAATTTCTTTAAAATTGCGATAAATGTGTATGAAATGCATTGTCTGATTTCGGGTGCATGATTCGATTTCTAGAAGTTTTTTTCGATGATGTCTTCAGGCTCTAAAATGTTAATTTCTAAAATAGTTGCATATAGATGTATTACAACCAATTACATACTGATGGTATCCCCTGATTTAATGCACTTGGGTTATCTTCGTTTAATATATGAAGAATTCTCGAGTATAGCAGTAAACAAATTGTAGCTGATATCTTGAAGCCAGATTAAAGTAGAAAAGTGTCTTAGAAGTCTGTGTTTTTGAAACAAATTAAGTTTTGAAGCAATATTTTGAAGATAAATAACGAACTATTTCTTTGCTAGCGTCGTGTACATGTGCATGGGGTCTGTTTTCGCTCGCGTTGAGAAAATATTTGCTTTAGTTTTGTAGGATCAAATTTTTCTTCAAGAAACAAAAAAAAGTTGTTCATCAAATTGCAGATAAATCCATACTGCCGTACTACTTTTTGAACTGCTCGTTAAACATTGACTTATTTTAGAAATTGGAATTGTTGGATTCGAAATTTACGGTGTTTTTTCTTGCGTTTTTTTCTAATGCAGATTATTTGAAAGAATAATGGCGATGTGCTCGAGCTTTTATTACCTAGCTCTCACATTTCCAAAATTTATTTCTTTGTTTTATTTCGAAGTTTAATTAATTTTAATTCTCTCTCTGGCTTAGTAGTTTTCTCAGAAACTTCCAATGGAATCGAACTGTGCCGATCTTAAAAACTGACATGTATCCACGAAAATCAGTTGGATCACACGCTTCATTCTTATTATCAAAAGGCCGGTGCATTAGTTTCACGTTGAAAATGTAACGGAGCATCTTTCACCTCAACTTAATCCAACAAGTGCTGTACAAACTCGCGAATCACCCTTTTTTCGTCTGGATGTAATTATCGGAAGTCATTTTCAGCATGTTTAGCAATTTATAGTGGCATTACTATAGGCACCTAAAACTAAGTCAACATTGTTCCCTTATGGCGTCTGTTTATTCGATATACCACGCGCGACATATTGATGACGGAAATGAATTGTAACATTGATTATTTTCATTGAGTTACACGTTTTGGCTTTGGCCGCAAGTCCCGAGTCATCGTTTAATGCATCGCCTTTCACCCTCTCGCCCATAATTAACGTTACATCCAGCCTAATTCCCTAGGAAACGATCCCCGATTCGTGTTTACTTTAGTTGGATGGAATATGACCAGTCATTGTAGTCGGTATGGAATATCCATTGTGTTGGTTCCTATGGCTACGCTAAAAGAAACATTTCCGCCAGAATTGGAGTCATTTCTTAAGGCCTTTATGTAAAATCTAAGAATGCGTTGATGGGAAAAGTATTCTGACTAGGAATCGCTCTGGTTTTCAGTTTCACCTGTTGCATGGTCAGCGCTTGGATTCCTGGCTATTCACCGCCCAATTACTCGAGTGAGTTGTTAAGTTAGCTCCACGACGCAGTTTGCTGAAGATCGACTCTTCAGGTACATGTATACACATGCATACATGCTGAATACGAAGTTTTGTTCATCGTTGCTGCGATGTGGTTGTTCCGGGAGTTGTAAAAGCCTTTGGCATGTATGAGAATCGAATAACCAAAACTAAACTTCGCCTACATCGCATGCTGTTTACTTGGAGATTTTGTTTAAGTTAACGTGAAGAAAAGTTTCAGGGTTTTGGTGAAATAAAAAATGCTTTCAAGTACTATATCCTTCTGTACATAAAAGTATTTGTGGCATTGAACTGCACAGTATTTACTGTAGGCCTTCATGTACATGTATATGCCAGCAGGCTTCACAAGTGATGAACACAATTGCTGATTTTCTGCCTCCATGGTTTAAGATGTTTTACTGAATATACCGGTACTTGTACAGTGAAAGTCTGTTAATTCGATGAGCCATTTTATTCGTTCAAAAACATTCAGAACGGATTTTTTTCTTACGCTAATCTTTTTGGAAAAGTCGTTTATCCGGTCGTCTCATCGTATGATTGACCCTTTTGCATGTCAGATCCTCTCGCGGATTTATGAGGAACTCAGCTAAGGATGTTTTACGCCGCTCTGTTAAACATGCATCAATTCAGCGTTTATGACAATGATGCGACATTTATTTTGAAGAGCCAAGCCACGTGACCCAATCCTGAATATTCATTGGCATAACAAATTACCGAGGTTAATTCATTCCGATTCTTAGAATGGAAAAATCAAGCGACGGAGCAAACATAGTCCTCTACGGCGGTCCTTGGAATGAACCTCGGCAATTCGTTAAACCAAAAAATATTCAGGATTTGGTCACGTAGCTTGGGTCTTCAAAATAAATGTCGCATATTCGTCATGATCGCTGAATCGTACCCAAATCGAGCACAATTTAACGCTTCTCCGAGTACCCTTATTGGATATGATATTCTGAAAGATATAGAAAATGAAATTTCAGTCGCTGCAGCAAACGGGCAAAACAAACACTACTTACAGTGGGCAACTTTAAAAAAACAAATGGAGCAAATTATTTTTGGTAAGGTAAATTTTTAGCGCGTTTTGCTCGCTGGGTTTTTGTATAAGACTTCATTGTACGATTCACAAATGCATTTATTTCAGACAGCTTAAATTGTATGCGCATTATGTTAAAAAATCTCATGTTGTATTCCAATTTCGTAAATGCATTTGATTTCATCTGAAATGTAGATTCTTTGGAAGGTGCGCTGCGCGTTGTAGGATCGTCCTTAATTGTTCCGTTGGTCGTCCAGGTAGACGGCCAACGAAACGAAGCATCGTCGGCTATAAAATGGTAATTCGCTACTCGCATCGCTCGTTCGAAATCAATTGGCCATGGTGTGGCTCCTATTAACGACGTGTTCAACAAACCCCGCCGTTAAGTGGAAACGACGCGCTTTTATGTCCTCCATTAAATTGCAACTACGCGGCCGATCCGAAGTCGTTTGTGGTGGCTCCTCGAAGGGTATTTAAGTGGGAAAGTAGCCCGCATGCGTGATGGACCGGACTACGTCAGGTGTTGCCTCGATTTTCTCACATTGCTCGCGGTTCTTAATGCCGATTTCGACCTCGTGTCTAGACCCCTTTCACGAAGCTGGGAACGTAATTTGTGACCGATATAAATCACCTCGCGGGGAATGTGGCTCAGGTAGAACTCCGTGGAACCGAAATTTATAGGGAATTTTATAGGCGTCAGCTGGGGAAATAGCTGGGGGATGCAGTTGGCCGTGGCGTCGCCGTTGCTTATAGTTATTTTATCACGAAACTTCCCTTAACTAAAAGTGGGCAGCTAACCCCGTGCCCTACGCATTTAACGTCGAGTGGATGGATGTGGACGTTCCGGAAAACTCTTGTCCTGTACATGGGTAGTAAATATTACCGATCTGCGTCGTCGAGTGGCTGCAATGCATCTTAAAATTATTGAAGAGCGGACATGTAGAGCGTTGGAATTGTGAAGTGTGGCATTTTGACCTTTATTTACGTAATGACGCGATGAACATTTTGAGGAGAAAACCGATGCGAGCAATGATGATAATGAGTTTACGGTAATCATTA
Organism: Megaphyllum sjaelandicum; assembly: GCA_034698745.1. Classification (NCBI taxonomy): domain Eukaryota; kingdom Metazoa; phylum Arthropoda; class Diplopoda; order Julida; family Julidae; genus Megaphyllum; species Megaphyllum sjaelandicum. The sequence continues at coordinate 10,095 of JAQGBX010005249.1, read as the reverse complement.
TGCTCGAGCTCGTGAGATCAAATAACAGAACCCATTACCTGACTTATGTTTTTGTGAAAGGCATGCATGCACCGCAAGGTCCCGTAATTATAAGAATCTGAGAGTGTATGCAAGTATTATACATGCTTGCATGCATGCATGTGTATTTGCAACTATAGCTGCAGGAAAATATGGATTGATTTGGACAAGGCCCCCCCCCCCCCAAGGGAAGGGCCCCAGGAGTAGGAAGGGTCTAACGCGACATGTCTATAAACTTGTTTTTAATAAATATAAATATTACTTTAATTTAACCATTAAGCTGGCTTATTTTATCTTAAATCCTGTAGAGCATCACGCTGCACTTAACTTTAGCGGTAGGTAGGGGAGGCCGCCAAAGATTCTGGGATGAAGGCCAGCTTCAGGATGTGGGGGCAATGGATTTCGAAAAAGGAGACTAAAAGTTTTTGCTCTCGGTCAGATAGGCTTTCTCTATTATTATTTGAACAAAAAAATAAAACAGATAAATATAAAAAATCACGACCACTGCCAGTGACACCCCTATGTGCTTTTTTGAATTGATGCTGTTTGCAATTCGATCTATTCTTGAACTTTTTAACGTTATAAACGTGAATTCCGTTTAATAAAAAGGAAGCGATCAATTTGGCACAATATATACGGGCATCCTCGCCTATACATCGTCTTTTCGTTTTTCATTATAAACTGTTTGAGGTGTAATGACTTATCTTAAGAATGTTGCAACGAGTGCGCGTCTATGCGTCGTCGAGTGGCGCATCTCTAGAAAATAAATAATAAAAAAGCCGTTGCACGAACCTATCGATTTACTTATAGCTTTCGCGCATAAACGTTAAATATCTCGTGACTCCATCTAGGCTAAATTGTTTTTTGATTGCTTTCGAGCTTCGTATTTGCTCGAGTAGAAATTTGAGTGAAACTTTCCTATAATTGCATGCTCGCGGGGAATTTCTAGCACCTTTTTTATTTTGTTTGTTAATATACGTTTTTATTTCTTAAAGGAAATGTTTCATATCTATGCCCGTAAAGCCCCGAGATATTTTAATATTATTTTTGTATCGTTATTAAATATTTTCTAAGAGAAAGTCATTGCCTACGTCCAACCGTTTACACGCGCCCGAACATCGTAACAATAAGGGTGCTCGTGAAGCAGTTTGCGAATCGCACTTTGGCAGACGCGAAGTCTGCCAAACATCGAGCGAATGTTTTTTAACCAGTTAGCGTGTCGATGTTGCACATTTGACTTCGTAGCTGCTTGCCAAAGGCGAATCGCGAAGCTTCTGTCTGAGTATCCTTAATATACGCATTACACAATACGGTATATCTGCCTCGCAGCACTAGATCTTTGTCATGCGTATGGGTAAGAATACATTGAATGCTTATTGCAGGCGCTTACCGCTGCGTACATCTACAAGGTGAGGCATGCCTGTACGTGCGTCTGTAAAGTCTTGTTACAACTGCGATAAGCATTCTGTTTGTTCTTACCCATATGTACAACTATTTTACAATTCTATTCCATCTCATCACGTTTAGTCCGTTAATTATACCGTATATATACTTGTGGTATTTTTGTTTTCTCTTTGATGCGAAAAGAGACTTATGCCTCATCTTGTAGTTCACAGTAGTTGTACGCAGAGCTTACCGCTCTGCGCCTGCAATAAGTCTGCAATAAGTATTCAATGTATTCTCACTCCATATTTTTTTTAGTTCGCTAACTCGCTTAATTGTCTTTAAAATTAGATGTTCGGTAAACTTTCTTCTAAATTTTACGTATAGAGCGTACTTTATCACGGTTAGTAATATTCATCATGTGACTTTTCATTTTATGTTTTAGTTTTACAACATTCTCCTTGAATTTCACGGTTTTGAAACTTGTCTCGCATAGACCTGACGTGTCTTTTTCCTATAGTGGAAGCGTATATTGCGCGTTGTTGCAACTAGCATTAATCACTGCGAATATAGGATTGGAATAGAAGTCTTTGAAATTTATGTTCCATAAACGGCCTTATGTAGTTTGCATACTATAATAAGCCGTATTTCTACAAGAATGCTTTATGTTGATATCGTATGCAAATGCAAGGGGTGACGTTTAATATAACATCGCCGCCGCCGCCCCCACCTCTTCGAGCAAACACCTCCATTATGCAGGAGAGTGGATTTCCATTTGGAAATTATATTTACCCCCGCGTGGATCTTCGTGCATTTCTTTATCCACTTACACTACCATATAGGCCATAAATGCGCATCTGCCATAAAATAGCTATAGCTATTGCGCTGTTGTCTTTTGAGATTGGGCGATACGGTTGATGGGGGAAAATAGGCTACTGCAAAAAAAGTAATAAATCTGTCCGAAGGCAGGCAAACAGGGTCCTTGAACACATCGGTGGCTCTTGAAAAAGTTTCGTTCGATAGACGTGAAGCAAATCATCGTGAAAATCATTCACTCTGAAAACTTCGTGGCGTCTGTACTCTACTATATTTTATTCTACGAGTCTTTTCTTTTCTTCGCGCCAGGCGGCGCAGTTTCAATTTGCAACTTTGGCGCGTGATCCAGTAAGCTACGAGAAGCAAAGTCGTGACGTCGCGTCGTGCCAAAGTTTGAGTAACGTTCGACGCTTAAAGTATACCCAATATTAACCCCCCTATAGCTGTAACTGCGCATTTGCTTCAATTGACCCCTTCAATAATCAGATCCCCTCACGGAATTCCGAGGAACTAGCGCTGTTCTCTGCAGTGCTGTGGGCCAGAGCGGTGTTAAAAAACCTAGGCTAGTTCCTCAGAGTTCCGCGAGGGGATCTGGTTAGTGAAAGGGTTAATTTGATTGAACTCTGCATGCTTCAAGTTTTTTTCTATATGTGATCAGTGCATGGTCATATTTAATCATTTTGTTTTATTCGAGCTCAGGGATTTCGTTATTTGAGTTAAAGCGAAAAATAAACTTTATCCGAGTATACTGTACAACGCCGTGCCATTGTTTTTGTTTCAACTTTTAACTGAGCTTTTTACTTAGCCTTTTTTCCCCCATAAAAGCCAATTGAATCCCAATGGATTGGTCCTTTTAATCACCCTGTATCAGATGCGCTGAACGCACCTAGTGTTGTCGGGAAGTTTTCCACTTATTTCATCACGCTTGGAAAACTAGCCAGAAATCATTTCGGTTGATGGACGCAATGATCCCAAAAGAGGATTCTGAGTGGATCCGTCTCAGCGAGAGAGGGTGTCCGGGATAATATCAGATAGCTAATTTATCACGTGGATGCACATATGTTCTATATGAATCGAGTTTGGGATTTGCGGGGAAATAAAAAAAGGCGTTTGTATTTTTAACGCTCGACTGAATTGCGAATGTAAATTCATGCAAAATTTGCTGCATTTTTTTAGAAATTGAGAAAATACTGGCGAGCGTATATCCATTATCGTATATTCCTAGTCGACTGAGAATATGATGGAGAAAAAAGGATGTTCGAAATGGCAATTTTCTTTAATATATATTGAAAGTCGATTTATGTAAGAAGCTATTCGATCAGTGTAATTTCTATTCATGGTCTATTTTGCATAGACGAGTTACGAAGGAAAAATGCGATTTTGGACAAAATCAATTTGCGAAAAACGCGATATCTCGCCCCAGGGAACGGATATAAAAACTAGGAAATCGGACATCGTTACGTCAATTCGGCGCAATTCAAGTTTATAGCTGGCGATATATCCATGCTTTATTTGACTATAGTTGTGTCTAGCGTTGCTATTGCAGACGAGAAATAAAAGGAAATTAATGCGTTTCCAATTTATTGCCCGATAGAACAGCACGCTATATATACCGAAGCAAGTTCATTTCACGCATTTACAGTAGTTTACTGTCTATGCAATGGGCGTAAAACATGGAGTGGATTTAAGCGTTGTTTCCTAACTACGAAAGGAAATTTGTCGTAAAAAAACCATTTTTGTGTACATAAGGTTTCCTCTATCGTTGTTGACTAGAAAAATGAAGACTCACGTGAGCAGGCGCTTCGATTTATTTAAAGGTTAATGCAGTTGAGAGGATGTTGATAACGTACAATTGGTGGCTAAGGGGAAATCAATAAAAAATCTAATGGCTCGGAAGTTTCGATATATCTTCATTTTAAATAAAATATTGCGGGAATTTTCAGAATGCAAAGTTTGTGATGAAAATACTCTTCGTAGAGTGTTGACATTGTCAGTGGTGAGTAATACACGTTGATGTACGATTGTCGTAGACATTAGCCGTATACTCAGGAAATGTCGTTGACGTATAGATGGGAAACGTAAATTTAAGCATTTAAAGCTATTAAATATTAAATATTAAATAGCTATTAATAGCATCTAAAGCTATTAAATAAATACTGTTCATTCATATGTTAATTAGGCCTACATGTAAATGTATGTATAATATGCAATGTAACATCGAAATACATGTATATGTAATATGGTATATGTAAAACATGTATTTACATATCGCATGCATATATATTTTAGATGTAGCAAACGTATTTTTTAAATGTAGCGTACATTTGTCTTACATAGTATATCCCACGTAGGCCTACTTTACATGTAAAAACGATGTTTGCAACAGATGAAATGGATTTATATACACGTGTAAACATGATAAGTTCATAATGTACATGTATTTATTAGATATATAGCGTAAAGAAAAGAAATGCTTAGTGCGTACGCGCCGCCTGACGGAACTTCATAAACATTTACATTTAAGTTTTCCATCTACGTCAAATTATGGCATTTCCTGAGTACGCCTATTTGGATTCTATAATTATTTACATTTTTACTATAAGTTAAATACAATTATTCTATAGTGACAAGATAATACACGTATGTGTGTATAATTACATTGTATATATGTTGGTGGGATGCTCGTCTGCTGGTGGAAATATACCCGTAAATTTCCTGGACATAGGCAATCCCCGCAAACACCTTAGCATTGCGTGAATTGTCGCCAAAAGGGCTCGGGATGAAACCTATTTTTTTAAAAAAATGTTCCGAAAAGGAACTTCGTTTGACAATTAATATATCTAAATTTATACGCGTGGTCTATTATTTGTCCCCCACGGTAAAGATAAATAGGCCTCACGACCCACTGCCCCAGTTGCGTTGCAGTTTCTGCATATTGTGTATGAGTTTTACCATTTGGTTACGCACGATTCGCATAAATAATGCTCACTGATCGATAAGCAAGTTTTTCTAAAACGCTCTGGTTGGGAGTCGATACGTACGATTTGAGCGCATTAATGAGCACGCCATGCTTCCTTCGTGCCAAGTCACCATCACCAAAAAGGAATAAAAACTAGTGAGGGTCAGCACAATATGGACTCTTTTTTTTTTTTTTTTTTTTTGATGAATGAACGAATGTCGTGCGTGTTAATGCTAATCTATAAACGTTACAAACTTTGACTGAACTGAAAACCTCTACCGGATTAAGCATCGGAGAACGCATTATTTAGGTTTTGGATTTCAAATGTACGCTTAAATTGAGGTAGGATAAAGTGCTCGCATTAAATTTAATTAAACGGTACGTTGAAACGAGGTTTATAATTGCAGCAGGAGCATTTAATATTTATATGACATTTCCGTTTAGCTGCGCTACATTTGCGTTTCTTGACGAGAAAATAAACGTTAAGCCTGATAATGTGACGTTTTGCAGTCTAGTTGACGTTACTAACGTTTTATGGGCTTTTTGTTTATATCGTTAACTCTTTAGCTTTATGCGGCGTTAGCTCTCTTTAATGCTTTTGGAAATATATATGGGATAAGACCCTTGTCGCAGTAAATTTAAATTCATGACTTTTCCTAATTTTGGTAATCATTTCCGGCATTCTCACGCGATGTGGACATTAACTTAAATTATATCGCCTGCAGTTTGACTCCTGCGCACTATTTTGCGACGTTATTCTCGATTTCGCATCATTATTCTCGTTAATCACGTCTAAAACTGACGCCGTGGGACACATGCCCAACCTCCAAAAATTGCAAAAAAGTTCATTACGACGTAATTTAGTTATTGGTGGAGTATTGGGTGAAGTATTGTGTGGTACAACTTTAAAAATAGTAATATAGGTATAGAGTACATTCGAATTTTAACCACTTTGAACTGACCGATCTTTATTCGTCATTTATCTGACCGTATATTTATAATATACATGCAGTGTAATATTGTGTTTTTCTCTTTCTTTCTAATAGTGTTGACCCTACTTGGCTATTATGTTTCATTAGATTTAAATCTAGGGCAAATTTGCGAGTAGTTTTGACGAGTGGCAGGGTATGCAGTGGATTGCATTACTCGTGTATTAATACGTGACATGGTTTTATCTGCAAAATTATTGCGAACGAGGTTACCGAGATATATTTGTTAGATAGATTTGTTTTGTATCGGAACCACGCCAACACTCGCATAAAAAATTCATTAAACCATAAATAAGAAATGCCCATTGGTCAAAAAACAAATGTTGAATTCTTATTTGAACTAAAATTACATTTGGCCGATTGCATCATGCAAAACAGCCATGTCTTCGTTACCTCGCTAATGTACGCCGATGTGAAATGGAAATTAATGGAAAGTGTTTATTTTTTGCACTGCTCTTCATATTTCATTTCCTAGAATGAGGGTTAATTGGCGTTTAATCCATAAATCTCCATCCAACTTATCCCCCCCCCCCATCCCCCCCCCCAAAAAAAATATATATATACATATATATAGTGCCTGCTTCATTGATTTTGTAGATGTGGTCTAAAACCTGATTTATTTCGGATGTTGGCATAATGTATACAACGATTGAAAAACTGGGATCTGTAGCGGGTGATATAAAACTGTAATTACACTGCATGGACACTGAAATTACTGAAAAACCGGCCTAAAGTTAGCTAACCAGGGACCAATTTCTGAAAGGAAATTATTGCGCGCAATTTCTAGAATTATGCCAAGCCATGCATGTGTTCAAATTTTGTAGAAATTCTGGCCGCCCTGCAGATGTCAGACTTTTGCGTGAAACATTTCCGAATAGTTTTTGCAGTTTATACATGTTTGAGGATTTTTTTCCATTTTAATTTTCCAAACTTTGCAATCCGTTCATATCATATATTTTGATAGATAGTGTTTTTTCGAGTGGTTATCTTAATCGACGCGACGGTCGGTTATTGTTATAGACATGAACCGATCTAATTTGACATGAGTTAACAGGAAAATGTTGAATGACATATGCCGATCTATTCTGCCATGGATGACAGTATATATCCTTTATAATGCATGAAATACGGTATGTAAAAATGCAGGAGAGCTGAAACGCGTGTTTCCTCGTCGACCCCGTTGAACTCTGGCAATCTGATGAAGCTGTAACTTATCAGCGACACATCCGCGTATTTCACCTCCCGGTGTACTAGCTGGATGTCCATCGCGGTCAATTGTTTACGTTGAAAACTAAATCTCAGTCTGCCTGCGCTCAATTTAATGCTCAACCTGAAGGGCTATGTGCATATTTGGCATAATTAACCGCACTGTCCATCATACGTAATGTCATCCTCTCTTCCACTCCCTTTCTCTTCAGTTTCCCCTTTCAATCCTCTTGTGCCAGTTTACGCGAAGTTAAACATTGTTAATGATGCAATACGCGACTCTCTTTCTCGATACTTCCTTCGCTGGAGCACTTCCGCAACGCATGCACGGTGCAAAAAGGTCTCATTGGCATTCGTAAGCCATGCTTAAAGAATAATTCAAGTTATGCTTCGTGTAGACGAACTTGCTTATACAGTTCATAGGAAAATTGCGTTAAACAATTCGTTCGCTGCGTTACTTGCTGATGGCGAAAAAACTATACATGCAATAGCGAAAGTTCAAATGCATGTACGAATGTCATACACGTATTCAGCGAATGAATATGTTTACATAATTTACTTTCACCTCAGGCGTAAAGAATTCGTCGCGTTACGCAATTAGCATATTTCGATGGAATATTTTGAATTTCCTGTTCACTTCCTGGGGTGCTGAATGTTGTTTTTCATAGAGATGGTCGGATCTCTCGAGACAAATTGACGTTTATCTAAATTTTCTTAGGTTAGAGAGGATTGCGACTTGTATATGGTTATGGTATAAGACTTGAAGAGTTGACTAAGGTTGATTAAGGTTGACTAAGGTTGATTATTTGTGGGAGAAAAATAAGAAAAAAAAATTATTTAAATAATTAGTTACTTATCACACGGTTTAGCTTATCGTGGAATTTTCAATTTGTCCTTTATTTTTGTTGATTAATGTTTATTGTTTGTGCTGGTTTGTCTTTCTGTGTAGTAGTGATTTCAGAGGTATTGTTTCTATTGTGTTTATGGTTCGTGAGTCGTCAACATATTGTGTTGATGATCTAGTGTAATCCACTTCAGTTGTTATTGTTGATGGACCAGTGTTTATATGGAGACAAGTACATGTAAGAGAGCTTCATTCTTGGGGGTTGTTGGATAGCACAGTCTTGTAGTAAGGCCGGAAGAGAGTATAGAGTTACTTTTTGCTTATCTCCTCCTTTCAAAAGGTTCGTTGTTTCAGTTCTACACTGTATACTCGTTTACTAGAAATTTCGACAGCAACTTCTAAAATATAGTAAATGATATTTATTTGAAAATTATTTTCCCCCATATAGTGTACAGTAGCTTTGTGCCATCCGCTTTTCCTCCCAGGTATAAACATTTGTCTAACTTTTCCATAAATACATATATTTTTTAATTTACGTAGAAATACCACGAATGACATAATTTACTTTGGGGAAAAAAATTTTTTTACAAGTAATTATTTATAAATAGTGGCAACGAATTAAACATCTACATTAGAAAAATAATTAGTCTTCATGGAAATATACTGCAAATGATACTTGAGATGAAGCAATAGTTTGAATTTTTGAAATTCGTTTTTATTAATTAAGGCTGTTAGCGTGAAAACTGATAAGCTGCGTTTTTTTCATAATTACGACTGCATTTATTAGTAGTTATTCATGCACATTATATTTTGATTCCCAATGGCCATACCCTGTATTCCCAAGCTGATTCGAGCAGGTTCACGAGTGGTGCCTTTTCTCATTATTACAAGGATTACGAAGGCATTTACTAATTGCCGAACATTCATCTTGTCCCTTTCCTCCAAATTTCATATATACGAACATGCAAACTCGGTAATTATGCATTCTGAAACTCGCGAATGCACACTGCCATCCTCCGTAAAAACAGTTTAGCTTTTGCAGTGCATAAAGCTCAACTTTCCATCCTTTTAGAAAACGATTTAAATACTTAATGCGAATTAGTGAGTCATTTTTCTTCGCCTTCATAAAATGATAGAACGCGATTTCCGAGATGAATAAATGATATGACGTGTCTGGGAAAAGACGTATACGGGCCCTAAGTATGTGTATAGGAAAGTTAAGAAGTTTAAGCCGGGTGTTATATCGGAAAATGGTTGCCATAAAAGGGAAATGCGAGTCTTAAATGTGCCTATGTTTCGTGATATATGAGAGCTGCGAGAAGATAAGAAAAGCGATCCGAGCGTGCATTGAGGGTTGAACAACTTGGAAGACAAATTAAGCAGCAACAAAAATAGGAGCATTTAACATTCTCGACGGCTGAATTTAATGATGAGGTGGAATAATCGCATTACGTCCTTACTTTTAAAAGCGTATGCTTAGAATAATGCGAGGGAAATTAGAAATATGTATACCGAATGACGTTCTTTGGAAGTCGCGGGCCGCATGCAGTAGAATACAGAAAAAAAATCGATCCGATTCGAAGTTGACTCACTCTTCGTTATTATTACCCAAGGGACAAATATTTTTGCATACTGTTTCGAAATACAGATGCTCGATTTAAAAAAAATCACAAATGCTTATACTTTCGTTGTTGTAGCTAGACTATACATGTATATACGCTACAAGTATAACCCCAAATTACCGATCTTACAGAATTGTTAAGTCAGATGGCCTTAAAAAGTATTGCATTTGTGCCTTTCAATTCAATTCAATTCAATTCGATACCCCGCAGTCAGCACACACAGCACCATGTGGCGGGGGGAGTCAACTCATCTCAATA
>JAQGBX010005248.1:0-13980 GCA_034698745.1 Megaphyllum sjaelandicum | reverse complement strand
CTGGACAGAAAAAAAGTCCCCCAAGGAGGGACAATTGTCATTTTTTGAAAATATTGAAAAATAACACTAAACAATAATTAATCAAAATTTCAAAATTTCGCCCATAGGATTTCATAGGCTCCACCCACAAAAATCGGTGAATAGACCCCCTTAAACGAAATTCTCAAACATTAAAAATATATGGAAATTTCCAACTGTCCAGTTGACCTCGAAAGACGAATGTTTTAAATTCTAGAGTCTGAAAGAAGCATTTAAAGGTTAAAACGTTTGAATGTTCAAGAGCCAAACATGTTAAACCCATCGACTTCTGAGGTAATTCGACCTTCTTCCGCAATTTTGCTTTGGAAATTTAATTCTGCGTTTAATGTTCGCCACACGTCTGATCGGTATTAAATTTTAATTTATTGGAATGCCATCCGACGCTGACAGAGTATACAGTACATTAATGGTTCAGCGCGTTCAAATTTCATCCTTAAAATACATTTGAACAAGTTTGGACCAGCAAAAATCGAACCAGCTTTTTATATTCCATTCAAATATCTGAAATATTTCTTGCAAAAAATGTTTTAATTTAAATTTCGGTGCCAAACACAGTTCGTTCAGAACAACATTTGATAATTATTTCATTCCTAAAAGTGAAACAAATTCCAACGTAAAATCTATTTTCAATGAAATGTCATACGTAATTTTAAACTAATTTCAACGAAATTTCCTTCGTAATTTTGAATTTATTTCATTCCTAAAAGTGTATTTTGAAACAAATTTCAATGAAAAAATTATTTTCAATCCTATTTCACTCTTCATTTTGAAATTATTCCCCTTCCAAAATTTATTCCGACACAATTTTCAAGAAAAGACGTCAGATTTCGTTCAAAATTTTGGAATTATTTCATTCACAAAAGTGTATTTTAAAACATTTCAAAGAAAAAAACCTATTTTCAATCAAATTGCATTCGAAATTCTGATAATTATTTCATAAGCAAATATATATTAAACTAAATTCTCGGTCAAAAATTGCATTTTATTATTTCGATTAGCGATATTATTTAAGTAATGTCTAGTAAATTAAGTAAAATGTATTTTAAAATAGTTCTGAAAAAAATTTGCATTTAAATGTTTTCTAAAACTGATCGAAGCATTTTTCAAACGTATACTTGCGTCAACCGATCGATATTTTTAAATAAATATCATCAACAAAAAACATTTTCTAATAAATGTCTTTAGATAATGTTTTCACCCAGGTATTCTGAGATACATTTTGAATAGAAATCACATTTAATACTTTCAATTGATTTTGTTACGAATTATAGCCTCAAACTTTGGCGTAACAGAAGAGAATAAATGATCCCGAGATTATTTTTAGAGATGAAAAAGTAGAGCTAAAATTGGAAAGAATTTAGTGGCACTGTCGATAATTCAAAAAGAAGATTTGGTTGATGGAATAGATCGGAGAAGTCCCCCAAAACAAATATTTGGATTAAAAAAAGCCTATACTTAAAATACGAATGAAAAAACTGTCCAAAACAGAAACGTTTTCCATAAAAATTCCTCAGGGAAATCGAAGAATTGGTTTTTGATTATTTAGCTAATCCATAGTCCACACGAAATAGACATCGTAAATAAACAGATTGCTTATCTAGGTCTGAAAACATAAGCATAGGCGCACTGCATCCCAAGCAGTTTTTCTTCAAACTTGGATATCTGGCAATAAAACGAATTAAAGGTCTGCATCGATTTTTGGCATCATCTTACGGAATCGGCTCATACCGAAGATAACATTATTTGTCAACTTGTTCAACGGGTCAATATTAATCAGGGTTTCAGCTAAATTTCGATGAACTAGCTGCATCAGGTCCAGAAGCTCAAAACTCACTTCCAGAGAAAGATGACATATCTTCTCACGAAAAGAAATATTTTCTATAAAAAGGTTCCCTACATTTAATGAAAATAAAGAACTAGGAATTGTGAAATTAAATTTTTAAATTTCTTATGCCTCAATTTTCACGGATAACCATTTACAGTTGGACCTACCAGTATATGCAGTTAAAACGAATCTCCATGTACAACAAAATGCATAAAGCATAAAGCAAGTTCTTCTTAATAAGGTTCCACTGAAGTACACGCACACTGTATATTAATAGTAGTCATAGTGCTGTATATTCAGTCACGAGTCAGTGAAGGGTTGATTCAACTTCAAATGACCGTTTGAAGTGGCTTGATTGCTCCTCAATTGGCTTTAGATTGACCAACAAACGTAAGGGAATGTCGAAGTAAACATCTGGTACTTTTAAACCGAATGGACCTTTTTATGAACTGAAAAAATTTACTTTTACAAAGTTTGATGACACATTTATTTTGAATATTGAAGCATTTCTGGATTTTGTTCAGGGTTCCCCCAGAAATTTCTGATTCAACGTCCCTGACCATACGAGGTCAAATTTAAATTGAGATATGCCAGCCAATGTTATCCACGATTTTAAAAAAACGACATAAAATATATTCAATATTTACCAAAATTAACTTTTGACAATTTTGAAAATTGTTCAAAATTAACATAAAATATTGAAAATTTTGCAAATTCGTCCTCGGAAACTGTTGAAAATCTAGAACATTTGTACTGAGAAATTTCAAAAAGTTTACAAATCGGTTCCGAGATATAATCACGTAGAAGCATTAATTTTGGATTGTGACAACATTAATTCGTTTAATTTCTTTGACTTTTCCGTACATTTTCAAGTTTCCTGACTTTTCCATACATTTTCAAGTTCTCTGACCTTTCCAGATATTTTCAAGTTCCCTGACTTTTCCAGGCATTTTCAAGTTCTTTGACTTGAAAATTCGTATATCGAAGCCAATACATAATTCAAAATCTCTCAGATAACAAAAATGCTGCAAAATTGGGGACGACAAACACCACAGATTTCCAGCTTTCACGTTTTTATTAAATACTCGGCTATCCTACCCTCAAACTTCAAAAAAATCATCTTACAATAAATTCATTTTCAAAGTATTCACTTGATTAAGCAAAAATATTATATCGTATATAAAAACAAAAAAGGAGGAAAAAAGTTCACTTTCTCGAAAACATTCGCACGATTCACCGAATTTAGCACCGAGCTCGAAAATACTCGTCTCGAAAACCGATACGCATTTATAAAATGAACTTCGCTAATCCAAGATAACGGCTGTTAGGTCGGTCGAGCCATCCAGCTTAAAAGTTCTTTTTGATTCGTACTTAAAAAGTTTGTGAAACTTATACCTGCGATGGCAACATGTCGAAAGCACCTTTCGATAAAAAAATACGTAAATTTAAAAATGTTGTTCTCAACAAATTTCTCTATCATATGAAAACTTCGATTTTTTTAAAGGTATTGTGGACGAAGTAGATTCATGGACAAAATCACTTGTTACCCGAATTAAACTCCTACAAATAAATGGTTGAAAATCAGAAAAAAAAAATTGATTGATTTTCTCGTTGGTTTTTTATTCTGTATTTTAAAAAGTTAATTTTGAAAAAAAATATACGTATTTATGACACAAAATGTTAATAAAAATACCGAGAAATGTAAAAATAAACTGTTTAATTGATGTTATCAGAGGCCAAGATAATTGTTTTAAACACGGGCTGGGACAACAACAAAAAATATATTTAAAAAAAACAAATTTCCTCGAAATCAATTTTAACAATTGAAATTTCTCCAAATAATTATTACCAAAAAAAATTTCTCCGAATTCCATCCAAATAGTATTAATACTGAAACAATTAATTTCTCCAAATAATTATTAACGAAACAAATTTCTTCAAATAATTTTTAATGAAACAAATTTCACCAAATAATTTTTAACAAAACATAATACAAAACGTTCCACGAAACAAGTTTCTAATTAACAATTTTTTTAAAGAAATTTTAAGAAATTTCAAAAATCAGGGGTTTAAAATAAAGACAAACGCATCTTAAATTCCTTAAAATAAAGTCAATAACCGAAACGAAACGAGAAAACCTTCAAATTTCTTGAACCATGAATGACTCTTCAATCTAAACAGCGACAAAATCCGTAAACTTTTCCACATTTACGTAACATTCACATCATCGAGTACTTACGAACATCGCCATCGTAGTTACGAGTTTAATTACCTTTTCTGTCCCGAACATTCGGAGGCTTTGCTGATTGAGCAGAATGCGAATTAACGAGCTTATTAACAGCAGGTTTTTTTCCGAAAAAAAAATATATGACCTTAGAAAACGAGCCGAGCCTCCGTGGACAACATCGGGGTCCTCCTTGGACATCGGGCAATTTGGGAGGGAAAAAATCACATTGAGCCTCCGTTATTAGGTGGGTAATTAATTAGCGTCCAAAAATGGAGGGGTTCGTGATTGCAGAGGCCCCGTCAGTTCCTCTCGGGCCTTAAAAACACCGGTTATGAACGCTTTTTCATGGATTAAGGGGTTTTACGACATGTTAGATGAATAATACGGAAAGCGGAAGGTAAAAGATGATCGGCAATGCAAGGATGGGAAAGAAATAAGACCAATGAACAACAGCCAAAAATAAAATAAATTATAAAAATGCGTAGACCAGAAGCAGGCTCGAGCACCACCATCTTCACTAAGATTTGGAGAAAAAGCAGGGAGAGAAAGAGAGACAGGCCATCACCGAGACAAGTACATTTTACCATCATTGTCCTTTTCAGAACTTAAAGGATACCTCCCATACTTTGACGTTGCAATCTTGACCCACCGAGACCACAGTGTTGTTGTCCAGCCAGTCCAGTCGGGTAATCTGGCTCTGCGGATGGGCATCTGAAACAAAAATATGTATATATCAAACTGTATGCCGATGTTATCCACAAATTTGCATAATTTACACGGGACAATATTTCAATATTTTGTCAAATTTACTGATGTCAATTTTGAAAAATAACATAGGAATTATTTTGACTTTTTTTTTCAAATTAGCAAATCTGTACTCGGAAAAAATTGACCAATTAGAAAATTTGTCCACTGAATCAATCTGTTTAAAAGTTTGAATTCTCCCAGAAAACTGTTGCAAATGTTACAAATCCGCGTACTCGAAAAACAAGTAAATTGTGCAAATTTGTATTCGAAATATGGAACAATTTTGAAAGTTAGCCTTTGGAGATTGTTGGAAATTTTACAAGTTTCTTTTCGGAAACTGTTCACAATTTTGCAAATTTGTACTGGGAAAAGTTAAAAAGTTTTCAAACGGTCTCTGAGCTAAGCATTAATTTAGGATTGTGACCAGATTGATACGCTGAATTTCTTGAATTTTTATAAAATAAGTCTAACTTTCCAGACTTTTCCAAGTCGAGGGTTAAAGTACTGCACAACGTGCACCACGTTGTCAATTATATTTAAATTCATGTTATATTTCGAATTCTCGCATTTATCCGGGGAAACTTCATTGCCCAACGTACCCGGATAAATGAAACTATCATACTTCATTAACAACATTTCCGATTTTAAAGAATTTCCAGATTGTTCGCCACTCGAGGAAGCACTTTACATGCCGTGTGAGTTAGGCTCCTACGGCCCCTTGATGTCGGCCACCACGCAGTGTCTGGTGGCTTTTCTGTGAAGTGCCATTTAAAGGCGTGCTTAAATTAGGGGTGTGCTTATTTCAGTTTTACAAAACTAATGTGACTAGTTAAATGCGGAAAGCACCAGAATGACATCCGAGGGCATGAACCGAGTATTTTCATACTGAATCTAGCTGTTTCGTCACGTTATTGTCTATTCATTCAAATCGGCTGGGTTTGGAAAGGATACATGGTGTAACTGTACCAAACACGTAGTATTTGACATTCCCAGAGGTGCTATTCTCTCGTTAACATTTTATGGTCAACGCTACGTGAACGTCGTTAGCTTTCCTGACCAAATATTAAGCACGCCCCTAATTTAAGCAAGCCTGAAATGGCACTTTACAGAAAAGCAACCAAACACTGCGTGGTGGCCGACATCGAGGGGGCCTTAGAGCTATTGGTCCGTGTTACCTGACTCACACTGTACTTGTACGTGTTTGTTAAACCTAAAGTACAAAAGCAGTCGCTATTTTGCCTACGAGTCATTTCACTAATTGAATATATATATAAGAAGGCTGATCGCTGAATAAATGAAAAGTTTGCAGAAACCCACGCGGTGATCACCCGAGGAAATGAAGAAGAGAAGCTGCAAAAGGGCACTTTGTTTAGCGTTGACATTTCGTCGCCAAGATGAGAACTTCTAAGGGAGTCGAAATTGATGTCGAAACAAAAACAAGACTAAAACTAAAACAACAACGCGCTTTAGCTAATTCGCAATATGCGGGGGTTTCGGCCCGGAAAACATAATTCGCTATAAATAAATGACGGAGGAAAAATAAGAATCATAACAACAATCTATATTCCCAGAAGTCGTTACGAGAATAGTAAACTGAAGGAGAATGATACCCCCGGGGTGAAATAGCACGAACAACTGACCCTCGAAAGTGCGCGACGATGTCCGAACAATACACGAACATCATTAATTAAGAAGAACTCGTTATATACGAAGTTCTGATATTGCGAACTCATTTCCTTCCCCGGTTCTATAGGATGCGGACGAATAATGTTCATTTTATTCGCTTAAGCGAATTTCGAAGTTCCTATGAAAACCAATGTTTGGTACGAAATAATGATAATCTCTTGGCTAATTAAGACGAATTCCGAAATGGGATATTACGAATGTTTGGTTAAAACCAATGAATAGTACGAAACAATAATAATTTCTTGGCTTATGACGAATTTCGAAATGGGATACTACGAATGTTCGGTTAAAACGAATGAACGGTACAAAATAATGGTAATTTCTTAGCTTAGGACGAATTCTGAATTGGGATATTACGAATTTTCGGTTAAAACCAATGAATGGCAATTTCATCGCTTATAACGAATTCCGAATTGGGATATTACACATTTTCAGCTAAAACGTATGAATTGTCGAGTTCCCGAGTAATCGCGCTACTGACGTTAAAACGAACTTTATAGACAACATTACAAAAAGTTGCGTTGTGACGGGGAATTTTCCGATAAAAGGTGCAGCACCTTCGCATTCCAATACGTGAGGTGTAGATGTCATTCAACCTCCATTGAAACATTGAATTTTACCGTCGCAGCCATGTTTATTCCGGCTTCTGATACAACGAATTATGGTTTAAACCAGTGGTTTTCAAACTTTTTTTTGGCCTACCACCCCTTTTCGAAAAAAACTTACTCACCACCCCCCTTTTCGAAAAAGTTTACTTACTTCCCCTTTTTCAGAAAAAAACACTGACTTACGTTCTTGAGATGAATAATGTAACCCATCATTGTCTTGTTTTGATGCTGCTGAAAACATACTATAGCTAAAGTTGGACGTCACCAATATGTTGTTCTATGAGCATTTAAAAGTAATATATTTTTTATTTGGGGAATTCCCATTCTTATCCTTTTCAGTATTAATCAAACTTTTCAGCTCATCATTCTTGCAAGTTTTTTGCAAGGGGGGTGGCGGTTGGTCCTCAAAGCCCCCCTGAATTTCCTTGGACCCCAAACGCCCCCTTAGATCTCTTCAACGCCCACTGGGGGCGGTACCGCCCACTTTGGGAACCACTGGTTTAAACTAACAAATTTTAACGTCCCCGGAATATTGCCAAGATTAACATAATCTACTTCGCGTATAGAATTTAAAAATTCACAATGTTCTGACAAATAAATTTTTCTCAAGGATCTAAATTAATAGATTAATTAAATACCAAAATTTCGTTGTCAATCTCACATTTTAAAAACATATCGATATGATATAGGTTATTGTAAATCTGATGAACAAAAAGTTTACTGATATCATTGTTTGAGCGAGGCATACACCGAAAATGCACCGAACAAAATGGACTTTTTCTTTTTAAAATAATACATGACGTTTACGTGGATTTCTCCACCAAATTTCATTAAAAAAACAAAGCCGTTTATTTAAATGATTGCGGAGACTCGATGAACACCCCTCGTAATTTCCCCCATCAGCCTTTGGATTAACGATAAAAATCCAGAGCAACACAATGCCGTGTTTGAAAACTTCTTAATTTAATTTCTGAAATGGCAGCAGCTAGGGGTGTAAGGCACCAATTACTTCTAATTGTAGTCTCTTCGGAGACGGGCAATCGTGTCATCCGAGTAAACATCGCCTCTCAGCCATCATTTAAGGTCTCAAAATTTAATTGCGAGTCAAAAACCGCATCGTCATTTGATCGAATCAAGGTCTCGAAACCAGATTAAAAATTGGCGCAAATTACTCGAAAAGCACTCGGCTGACAAACGGCAACTCATTCGACATATTGCGGGGGAAAGGGGCCCGGGGGTCATAAACCACCGAATACGAAACCTGGCCAGCGTTAATTCGGTAAAAGAGCGTGACTTTACACCTCGTAAATTGATTCCTAATCAACTTTTTCAACCATTATGTCTCAATATTTGCCCATGAAGCGAATCGGTACAACAGGAATTGAATAATTTGATTGGTTATCCGAGATAAAACTCAATTAAGTTGCCAATGTTTCTCCGATAGGTGGCGCACCGAACGCTCATTTTAATTCGACCGTGTCCGATTAAAGGGCATTTGCACGGAAAGGAAATTGAGTCTTCAAACCAGACAGGGGTAAAAAAATTAACTGAACCTTCGAAGCTTAATACGAAGCCTTCGCCCTGGTGGAAAGATCAGTATACGGTCACTATAACTATCACTATGAATAGTGGTTTTTTGGACTATATACTGATATCACTATATGCTTATAGTGATATCAGTATGGTATGGATATCACCTATAGTGGTATGGTATGGATATCACCTATAGTGATATCAGTAGTCCGAAAAACCACTATTCATAGTGACCGTATACTGATCTTTCCACCAGGGCGAGTACTATCGAAACTGAAAAGTTTATCCAAATTCTAAAGACGGGTACATACTATCGCCGAACCAACACTAAAAACTCCAAACTTTGAAACTTTTCTGGTTTTTTACAACGAAAAAACTTGACATTCAAGTTTGCGAACTGAGTTTGGCGATCCCGTCGAGAGTAGATGAGACGGAAGGGAAATAGCCAAAATTTATGGCGGTGGCGCTGCTATCAGCGCTTCATCCGCACGATATCGATATGATACTGCAGATAACAGCATATCGTATATATCTGCTCAGTTTTGTCAATACGGTTTGTTGCAGTGTGTATATGTTCAGGTTTTGCAGAACCATTGTTTGTATTAAGTTTGTATAGAAACTACACTACAGTTCACGTTGAAAGTTTGGTGTTTGTGGTTTTTAGTTTTGGTTTGGGATGCGCTCATCATGAGATGCTAATGCCCATTTGCAAGGTTTTACGCGGAATGTTTCACCTAGCATAACGCATGCAGTGGCGCCACCAAGCACACTGACATCAGCGTTCGTTGCGCGCCCCAAAGCTGGAAACAAGAAGCTGAAAAAAGCACGTCGAAAATAAGCATTCTTTATGCTCGCACCAATAGTAGGTACTCGAAAACGATAATGTTGGATCCCATATATACATGTAGTTTCATTTCCCTAACTTGTAATTCGTTGAAAACTTCGTAGAAGTTAAATTCAATGTTCATCGCGTTAATACCGACGAATGTCCTTATTAGTATTGCTTCGAGTTTTCATAATTCGGTGACCTTTTCAGCGAATGTCCTCGGACGCGCGTGCTGGGAACGTGACCATTCCGAGTCGAAAGTGAGGTCAATTTAATTACGAAGTCGTTTGATTAAGGCACGGTGTTGTCTTCCATTTCCGGTCTGCCCTTTGATGCGCGATATCTCCCACTTCTCGCTCGACGATGGAAGCCTTATTAGAACGTTAAATAATAATTATTTCGCCATTTATTTGTGTCAATTTGCTATTATTTCGTCCGACTGATTAATATCTAAAGGAGAGCGGCTATAAATTCGCACCAAATTCAATTTTTCTCTCGGAAATTAATGAGTAGGCCTTCTTTGGCGCTGGTCACCTCGTCCGTCATTGATCTCGGAATAGCGGAAGCTCGTCGAGTATTGTCCAAATTAGGCTCCGAATGTACTTTCGACGACCTTACGATAAAACCAGCTATATAGCCACGTATAGAAACATTAATCTTGGATTGCGACATTTCAGAAATGCACAACATTAGCATGATTTTTTTTTCTTCAAAATTTGTACTCGGAATTAAAAGGTTGAAAATTTTGCAAATTTGTATAGTGGGAAAATTTTTAAAAAGTTTGCAAATGGGCCCTGAGCTAACCACGTAGAAGCGTTCATTTTTTTTTTGGATTGTGACAACATGAATACGTTGAATTTACATGACTTTTTCCAAAATAAGTAATTCTTACCTAACTTTTCCACGCATTTTCAAGTTCACTGACTTTTCCAAGTCTGGGGGAACCCCGATTTAAGTAAACTTCACTCTATCAAATTAAAATACGGAATACGCGTTGATTAACGTAGCGCCTTAAACCTACGTTATTATTCCATCACACCCAATCACACTGGTCGGTATATAAATCACTCGTACAAACACATTGGAAATCCAGCTCAAAAGAGGCCTGACTTTTGCAATTAAAATCATTAAAAATCAGCATCGGCGTTCGAAGAACAAAAAAAAAAAAAGCATTTAAGGAAGCCGATTAATGCTAAAGTGCGCGCATAACGCACTTCATCAAATTGACAATCGCGCGATCAATTACGTCGACGGTCCGAAGTGGCCGAGAGATCAATGCGGTCATTATGCCGCACAATCTCAAAATTTACATACTTTCACCCCAACGTCTGCTGATGAGGGAATTTCATCGTCAAGATAACGTGGAAAAGAGTGAGAAGTGAAGAAGAGTGGCTCGTTAATTGCGAATTAATCCACGACACTCCATCATCAGAGAACTCGCTCCAGCTGACCAATGGTCATCTTACCACAACTCACTCGAGCGTCTAAATTCACCAGATGTCAGAGCGTATATAGAGATAAACTTAGAAATTGAATTACCGCAATTTCGGGGGAACCTTTCATTCAATGCTCGAGTTCCGAGCGGAAGTTATTGTGCGAGACCATCGAAACTTCCGCTACTGGATTAGCTGACAACTCGGGGGCCAAAAAGCTCAGAGTTCACTGGCGAACTTTAAATTTCTTCCAGTACAAATATGCAAAATTTTCATTTTTCTCGAGCATAAACTCGCAACATTTTCAACCTTTTACGAGGACTTTATAAGTTTACCACGTTTTCTCGAGGACAAGGATGAAATTTTTAAAATTTAAATAGAAAAATTAAAAAATTAAAACAACAAATTTGCATGGATAAATTTTAAAAATTTGACAATTTTGCATTCGTTAAATGTAGACAGTTTTGCAAATTTGTACTTGGAAAACATGGATAAATTTGCTAATCTTGTTCTCGGAAAACGTGGAAAATTTTGTAAATTTTAATCGGAAAACGTCGAAAATTTTTGCAACGTTGTCCTCGGTAACGCGGAAATTTTGAAAATTTGTCCTTACCGACTGTTCTTAGAATTTGTACTGGGAAAATGTAAAAATGTTTTCAAATGGGCCCTGACTACGTTTAATTTCCCTGACATGATTTTATGATTGAAATGGGGAAAGGCCCCCCCTCCCCCAATCTGATGGAATACTTGATCTAAAAGTGGGCAGTAATACAAAACCATTAGGAGAAACATCGAAAAACCTGTATTTTCATCGATGTCAAGTTTACTGAATGAACCAAGGCGTACTCGGACCATTAAGACGTTCGTCGTGAATGCCATTGTTGGCAAAATGTCACGTTCCGTTAAGACAACGATTGTGTATCCGAAAGCAATCTGGAGTTACGAACACGCACGATCCCACTCAAAATTGCAGAGAGTGAACGAACTATTCCGTATAGTTTAATTTGGTCGAAAAGCATGCAGGGAGAAACGACCTTCGTACATCCGATCGACGATCCATGGTTCCATCAGAGAAACCGAATAAAGAGTCCTCCTACGCGAGCATGGAGCCACGCTCCGATGGATTCGTGCGGATTTACTCAGAGCATGAAATTAGGAGCCTATTCGCATACCAATGAACCACGTACTCTTTTTTTTAAAACTTATCCTAACCTAGAGGATCGTATACGCCTTTTGCCACGTGATGGGTGGGTGGAAGGAACCCATTGTTACCGACATAATCCTTCGTGTGGGCATAGTGAGTGAAAACGTGGTACGTAAATGACCCAGGATTTAAATGTCCGCGCATTTACCCAGAAATATTTATCGACGAATAAATCCTCGATACCAAAAATAACGAGAAACTGAAATCGGAGACCTACTTGCTGGCAATGGTGCGGATTTAGGGACCCTGAGATACTTAATTCTGATGGAAGTTTGAGAGGCATGATTTTAATAACAGGAGCTGAAGCAGCTATGGGTTCCCTCAGAGATTTCATTTCCAACTTCCCTGACTTTTCCAGGTTTAAAAAAAAAGAAAAAAAAATTCTCCTGACGATTAATGACAATGTCAAAATCGACAATTATCCGATGCTATCCACGATTTGGCAAAATCGACGCGCGACAACCTATACAGTATATATAAAAGTCAAACTGCGTCCATTTTGTTTGTGTGTGTCTGGGTGGCGTTCGCTAAGGAAGCTTTCGCCTAGCGCATAGAGGGGGCGGGCATTTCAAATCGCCCTTTTTCGATTCGCTCCTGATGACTCGGCACCGCGCTGAGGACGTGGGGAAGTCCAAGGGTCATAAATCAAACTGTCAAAACATATCCCTCGGGAAGGGTCTGGTTTTTTTCCGAAACTACAGTATATGCCGCTCCATCTACTGTCAAAATATTTCTCCCCGAGAAAGATCTGCTTTCTTTCCGCTTTCATTCAAAAAACGGGTGGCGGAGACAGCGGCAAAACACGATCGCTTCGTTCTATCGTCAAGTAAAGCCCGGGAAGACCAGCTAGTATTCAACATTTTGCAAAATTTACTAATGACAATTTCCTTAGCTTAGAAAACGTGAAAAAAATGTACAAAACTAGCATGACAAATTTTGAAAATTTTACAATTTTGTATTCGAAAAATTAGGGGCAAACACACCAATAAGCTTCAGCGCAGCTAACAATTCGTTTATTGTCCCTATTTTCAAAACATTGTAACAACTTCAAATAATTGCCAATAAAAAAGAAACCAGTTGATTACAAACAAGCTATGCTCTTTGTTTTCCTAATTTGATATTTCGTCCTAGGTGTTACGGTTCAAAAATTATACTTTGAATTTCGTTGAAAAAATTGTCTTAGGTACACGTTAATACCATTAATGCATAGAACACCCATGACATCCTATCTAAAGACACAAACCGAATTTTCACATTGCTAACATCAAGAAAAAAATTGGAGTGTCACTCAATTCTGGTCCACGCTGTATACTGTATAAAGAAGAAAAGTATGTGGCTAGCTGGGTGGGTTTTGCAAAAACTTTTCATCCACTCATCCGATTACTCCCAAATTTTCCACACATGCTTTTGAACAACAAAGGAAAAAGATAGGGGGGGTTAACAATCCCAAAAACATTACCCCTTAACCATGCTCGAACAATTTATACCCCATTTTAGTTCCAAAATTAATGTCCCTTTCCATTTCTCGCATCACTATCGGTCTGGGAGCGCTGCGGTCATGTTCACAAATTCCAATATGGCCGCTTCAGCAACTCAGCAAGTCGCATCGTTTTGAAACTACGCCAGTCAGGCATTTCGTATTCTGGGGATTAAACCAATCAAGCACTCGTCGCCAAAAAAGCGGTTACTTTACTTATATTACGTATACAATGGTCCTGGTTTTCTCCTATGGAGAAAATGGAAGTTGGAAGGACGCTGTATAAAGCCGGCTAGGCAATATACAGGGTGATTCATAAGTCCATCACCACTCAATTTTTTTTCTTAACCGTTAGAGATGTGAAAATTCTGTTTG
>JAQGBX010005247.1:0-13981 GCA_034698745.1 Megaphyllum sjaelandicum | reverse complement strand
ATTCACTTTAGGCAACTTAAGTGAACTCGAGCAACCAAAAGGAAAAAACATAATGATAACCAAACGACAAAAGACACTTGACACTCAGCTACCTCCAAATAACTCAAAATCAGCTCCTGTTAAACTGAACACCTTTGAACAACTTGATGCTGTCTTGATAACTGAAATGCAAGGTAAAGATGTGAAGCTAGCTCCAATGAAGAAGCTGTAATGGAGGGCAAAAGTGCCCTGTTTCAGAAGCTCACGCGCTTGGGTTACTACCTAGATGCTCATCAAACATTGTACCGAAGGAACAAAACAACAAGGCATGGACGAGAGTGCTCTGATCAAAATTTAATTGTTCTTCCTGTAAACCTTAAATAAACGGTGCTATTTCACATGGGTATGGAAAAGACATTAGACCAGATTAAACAGTTCTACTTTTGGCAGGGTATATAAACTGATGTTGAAAATTATTGTAAATCTTGCACCTCTTGCAACAAAAAAGCCAAACCTTTTACAAAAGCACATGTTCAGCAAATGCCTCCGGTACAACGTCCCTTTGAACGAGTAGCTTTGGATGTACTCTGACAAAAAATGTGGAAGCATTTGCCCTACCAGACCAAATTGCAGAGACTATCGCTAATGTGTTCCTCAATGAAGTAATCTCCAGACACGGAGTATGTGAAAGCTTACTCACGGATAGAGGAATTAATTTCACTTCCATGGTTTTTCAAGAGTTGTGCAAGTCCTTAGGGATAAGGAAACTTTTTACTACCGCCTATCATCCTCAGAGTGTTGGCCATGTGGAAAGGTTTAATGGCACTATTGCCAAAATGCTGTCTCATTATGTGAACTCCAGACAGAATGATTGGGATGACCAACTCCCATTACTGCTTCTGGCATACCATACAGCCATCCACAATTCCACCAAGGAAACTTCTATCTACCTTACATATGGCCGTGATTAAGTCTTGTCTATAACCTTGATCGACACGCCTAGGAAGCCACTTTACGATGATAATTTTAAGGAAGTTTTGACCAGGCGTATGCAACTGGCATTTAGAATTGCAACTGAAACCCTCGATAAGAAGTTAGAAGGTTACTAGAATCAAAAAACAAAAAAGCAAAAGATCAAGTATTTAAGGAAGGCAATTTAGTATATCTCTACACACCTCAAGTAAAGACAGGAAAATCCAAGAAGCTTAGCCAATTAGTACAGGTCCCTACTGCATTCTGAAAAAGGTTGGAGAAGTAAATTTTTAAATAAGGCATCAAAACAAGCCCAAGGATTCTCAGTTGGTTCATGCGGACCGCCTAAGGGAATACACATCTAGAAAACCCTTTCCTGAATGGAAATCCGAAGAAACAATTTCTTACCCCGAGAAAGAGGAGAGGAAAGATAAAGAGAGCGGCACGACTACCCCAATGGTATCAAGGATGGCAAGAAATCAAAACACGAACGCAGACAACAAATTAGAGACCGAAAGTTATGATGGTGATCTGGAAAAAAGCATGTTCGATGTCCCGGTTAGGAAAAAGGATTCATCAATTTAGAGGCCAGCAGCAAGCATCATTTTAGCATCTTAAGAACAATCAGAATCAAGTTCTGAAGAAGTGTCTACTGAATATGATGCTGAACCATCCAATAAACAACTTCCTGGACCAGAAACATATGCCCTTTTTAAACTTGGAGAACCAAGCACTAGCAGTTAGCATTTGGTTACCAGAAACACGGCATTAGGTTCTAGGAGTCCCCTAGCTAGAAGGGCAGATTACTCTCTGCGACCAAGGAAAATTGCTAACTATGCGGATTTCCTAAATTGGCACTTAAAAGATCCTAAAGAACCTACAAAACCTTTAATTAAACCTGTGGGAACTCCTAAACGAGGTAGTGGAAGGCCGCAAGGTTGGCCAAGAAAGCAAGTTAGTAACGCAGAACGATTCACTGAACCAGAATTAGGAAACGTTGTGGAAGAGGAAATGTTACCTAAATCTGCAATTGAGAAAGAAACATTGGCAGACAAAAGTGCAAATACTGAACCTTTGATACCTCCAGATTCTGATAACATGATTATGGAGATTGCTGAGCCAGAGAGTTTCAATAAAACCCGAGATGTGGATTTAGCCTCTGAAATGAGAACAATGGATGATATTTGAAACTCTTATTCCACTTCACTTCAATCAAATTTCCAAATTAATCCATTTTCAGGGGAAGTAACCATGTTAAGCGGATTTGAGGATATTACAGTGCCCCCCCTCCCCAGTTTTAGAACAAGCACTAATCCAAAAGGAGAACGGAGTAGTAAATGCAAACCTACCAGGAGAGAGTAACTTGCAGTCAGGTTCAGAAGCACTGACTGGAACAGATGCAGGGGAGTTGGAGAGAAAAACAATGGAGGAAAATAATCAAGCAGTGGTGGCTGAACTAAGTGAAGTAGCTGAGCAGGTCGAAGTGCCTGAACAAGTTGAAGTAGCCGAACAAGAAATGGAGGGAAATCAAAATTTGGAGGATACTATCCTCAATGCGTTAACCAATGTTTTCTTTTGGTTTCACTAAAAAGTCAAAAATCAGACTAAAAGGGTAGGACTCCATAGAAAAATTGAAAGCACAAACCTGAATCAAAATTCTTAAAAAATAGAGTCCAAATTGACTCCTGTACTGTTTCCTTTTCAGAAATGGACCCAAATGCGCTGTTGGAAAGAAACATTACCTTCTAGGACGAGTGAAATGGTGCAAATGGGAAGGAGGCAAGTACCATTACCATAATATTTCAACCAAGCAGTTTTTAAAGCACTTTCCAAAAATCACTTTTCCACATTATATATGTTTAGATTCTCATGGAGACCATGATACATGCAATGATTGTGTTTTAGGAATTGAAACTAAAAATATACTACCTGATAATCAAACACTGATACCAGCTCAACATAGTTAAGCTAGTACTTCCATTTATCAAAAAGGCAAGGACACGGTATTCTCCTGTTCCAGTTTAACTACCAACAAGCCTTGGAAATGTAATGCATCAAGAAACTTTTCTGGAAGTATAAAATTTTTGCATAAAAAATCATTGTCACCCTGGAAGTGATTGTTCATGTGAAACACATAATGCCCTTACAAAAATACTTACAATTTACAAAAGCAATGTGTATGAAAATCTCCTTACAGTTACCTACCACTTGTGCCAATATAAAATTGCTTATTATTATAACAAAACAATTCTAAATTTCCGAGCCTTACTGTCCATTGAAGAGATTTTAAGAGATAAAAAGAAAACTGACCAATTGAGGGGAGACCAACAAATTGAACCATTATTTTCGTTTAATAATCCTATCTTAACAATCCAGGACACTGGTTTTCTTGTACTAAGAAAAGATGGAGTGGAATATTTAGAAAAAATCTACACCAAACCTTACTCCTTAAACTTGCCAGATGAATTTCTATTAAGGAAAGGCACCTTAAAATGCATTCTTATCAGTACAAATGGACAAACCCATGAAGGACACTTTAATATTGACGGTTCTCAATTCTGTCTTTCTTTCTCATGCATCTACTGTATTCAATTATTCAGATTTCTCCATTGTCTCCCATCTAATCTACAGTATGCTTTGTTTGTTCTATTCTTAACCTTAAGTGGGATAACTATAATCTATTTGAATTTTTTAATCAAGACGACCTTTAACTTTTTAAGAGATATTACACTCGGTTTTGGTTTCATTTATTACTGTTGTAGGGGTACTTATCGATTATCATTGGTATTTGATGCATTCGTGGGAAATAAATTTGGATATCTGGCAAATGCAGTGAAAAATCAACTGGTTGCTTGGCAGGCACAGCCTATAAGACCTATATCTCCAGTATCTATGGCAATAAGGATAGGATTTTTACTTATTGGTGCAAATGCTGACCCCACTATCAATTGTAATACGTTTGGAGTCCAAGCCTCTGAAGTAGAACAATGTGTGAATTCAAAATTAGGCCGAACTTGTGCCTTAAACAGTCTGCTCAAGCTTACTCTAGAAAATATTGGTTATGATTCATGCCTTACAATAACTGATGCAGAAGGAAATTCGCTATTTGACATACAAGCAGAATTCCATGCAATTAAGTGTAAATGGACTACACAAAGATTGCATTTCACCTTTCCTGTTAAGATGAAGCATATTTCCTTCGTGTCTTGCCCGCAAAATGCTTACTGCGGGTGGGGTGATCACTGCAAAAGGGATCAAAAGTTTCCGGTCCTGACGGATGAATCATTGTTTTACCCTGACGTTACTGGTTGCATACCCGGCGATTCTGGAAGTGCAACATGTACTATAATAGATAGCCAGCCATGTCTGTTTTTCCGGTGGTGGCTTGTACCTGATTTTACACAATCACATGAAGTTAGACGGATATCAGGGTAAGTCTAAGGTGAAGGTGAAGTCCTGTGAAAAAGTTTCATTCTGCTTAGAGAAACCACAAATTAAGCTAACTCAGCCAAATGTGACCGAGACAAGTTCTGCCTCTGGTTATGTTTCAGGTGGAACCGAATCTTTTTGGATTGCCTTTAGCAATCCGTTGGGATTTATTTTTTTCTTTGGAGTAACACTTTTATGGGGACTAGGCATCCGATTTGGGATTCTATTCATTTTATCCTGCACTTTGACAGTTATATCCAAATTTCGATAAGATGATGAAGGATGGCAAGATACAACTGTTTGGAAACTAATAGAAAAGCTTAAGGTGAATGAAAATGAATTACTGGTGAATAAAAAAGAAAAATTAAAAAGAATAACGATGAATAAGAAAACAAAAGAAAAGGTAAAAACGCATTAAGCCCAAAAGTACCACGAAAAAAGTGTCAAAGCCACCAAGGCTGTTTGGAGGTCATACCGGTTGCTAAATAAGTAAGTTGTTCAACGTTGTAGTGTGCTTATTACTGTATATGTCTATTGGTAGTACTATGAAAAAAAATTGATAACCAATAAGTGTTCAGGTGATTATTATAAATGTTGTTGTTTTCAGTTGTGCATTATAATGTTGGTCATTTACAAATCATCGTGCTATTTGATTTTGATTTTAATGATGCACTCTAAGTGTTATAATTAGTTGAGGTTATATTATTTGCAATTTTTGTGTTTTTGAATATGTCATTGTGCTAATTGATTTTGATTCTTACCATGCTATTTTTAGTATTATAATTGGTTAAGGTTACGTTATTTGCAATTTTTGTTTTGAATATGTCAGTGTGCTAATTCATTTTGATTCTTACCATGCAATTTTAAGTGTTATAATTGGTTGAGGCTACATTATTACAATTTTATGCTTTATGAATTCCATTCATCTATATATGTTAAATATCTTTGATTGGGTTATTGACAAAATCAAATGCTGTGTGCATGTACTCATCTTAGTGCTCATCTTAGCATAAACTAGTAAAACAATCTTACAATTTCACCTTGATTTTGATCCTTAATTATCATAGGAGAAAGGTACATTCATTTTGACATAAAAAGAGCCGGTC
The DNA here is from genome assembly GCA_034698745.1 of Megaphyllum sjaelandicum. Classification (NCBI taxonomy): domain Eukaryota; kingdom Metazoa; phylum Arthropoda; class Diplopoda; order Julida; family Julidae; genus Megaphyllum; species Megaphyllum sjaelandicum. Next base: position 8,495 of record JAQGBX010005247.1, on the reverse strand, counting down.
CTGGTGGTGGTGTGCTACAAAACAAAAATAAAGCCGTGACATCAATACACACGTTATGTGATTGAATCATTAATATGTGACCATCTAAAGTTGTTCTACGAGTGCTCCGACAAGTGTTCCATAGTGTGATGCTTCATGGAAGACCCTGTGAGTTAAATGGTTGGTTCGCCTTATCCAACGACATTTCTCTAAAACCTTAAACGAACAAATTAAGTCCACATTAGCATGAATCCTCTTGAGTGAGAATAAGCTAATGTATACTAAAAGGGTAGGAATATCACCTGGGTGACAAACTCCAACCAACCCTTCCCTTTTGTAATATCAAAAGAACCTGAACAAACACAATAAAACAAAAAACTCACCTTCGGAGAGCATGCAGCCATAAATCCAGAGGGGCTGCAGGGGGCTGAAAAAACTGCTAAAGGCTGGAAAAAACAGTGTGACAAAAAAACGGCCCATATAAACTAAAATACCACCCCAATATAACAGGGAAATAAATAAAAAACCAAAAGAAAAAGACAGTCCCAAAAAACATCAAAAAAGTTATACTGTACAATAAAAAGGAGTTGCCTGCAACTCATGGCAATTTTAAATAGGGCCGAAATTGCGAAAATTGCTGTCAATAAAAACAATGAGCTCTAAGAAAAAACGTGACAAAAATGTTCTTACCAATCGTGGGAATTAAAGGCGGAAAAACACACAGTCGATTCCATTGGGTGCCTGAAACATCTCCTACAAGATTAGAGAAACAATTTCCGATCCGCAACCTGTGATTGGAAAATCAAAAGAACATCAAAAAACTTGAAAACCCATTTCCCAATCAAGGGAAAAATAGGTGTCAACCAGAGGTGATGAGGAAGGAAAAAGATGTCACCAGGGACACTAGAAGGAGAGAAAGTAGAATAGACCAGATGCTAAAAATCACTTGGATTGTAAGGATTTTTAAAAAAACAACAAAGAAAGACTGTTACTTTAAAAACAACAACAAAATTCTGTTCTAACTTGAAAGAACATAACCCTGGACGAAATGTTGTTCTAACTTGGAAGAACTGAACACTGGACAGAGAGAGACAGAAAAAGGAGGATGCTGAAAGTCTTTTGGATTTGGATAATCCTTGAAACAACAAAGAAAGCTTGTTTGTGCTGCTGATAGAATCATTGCTGATGTAGACCTACCAGACGTGAAAAACTTCAACTATTTTCAACTTGAAACCTATGGTTGAAAATTCGAACTCTGGCTGAGGAAAATCTAAAACCCATGGTTGAAAATTCAAACTCTGGCTGAAATATTGAGAAACTAGAATCAACTCTGACGGAGGACAACCTGAAAATTGTTGCTGAAAATCGTGAAAACGAAGTAAAGGAAAGTGACAGTGCAGTGCTCAATAGTGCTCCGGAAAGAACCAATTGTAATTTACCACACCTCACCAGGACCTGGACCTAACAAGTCAGATAATTTAATCTTATGTACCCTGCTTATGTTAGAAAGGTTAGGTTAGATTATTTGAAATGCTTTTGAAATGCTTGTACTGAAATGGTGAAAATAAAAATGTTAAACTGAGATTCTGAAGCACTTAGATTTCTTAGAAGCAATTAGATAAATCCAATCTTTAAGAGGCCTTATTACTTTACCTGCCACTTATTGCACAGGCCAAAATTTAGTGGCCAGATCTTCAAAAATCCGAAATGACTACAGGGCCACAAATGGCGCAGTCGACAGGGTTTTCTCTTTGCTTCCAATTGCAAATTCAAAAAGTTTTGTGTGAATCTTAGTTTAAAAAATGAATCCGAAATTAAGGCTCACCTTTATGGATCCTGTGAAATTTCAGCTCCATTCTCCCGTTGCTATTTCCCCAATTGTTGAGACAGGGAACATTTGCACAGTATTCAGTGCTAGGGATGTCCTGATAAAGCCACGAGAAGTAGCCGTTATTGAAACTGACATATCCGTTAGATTTCCACCAGAAATAGCTCCAAAACTGACAAATGTCCCCGAATTAGTAGGAATTGCCTTGTGGAAGGTCGTTGAAACCATACTCCAAAACCCAATTTCAGGAAACGGTTTTACAGATATTAACTTTCTAATACAAAATATGTCAGAGGAACCCCTGCAGATGTTGGATAATATTGGGATTGGGTCAATGAAGTTAATTTCCTATTCTAGATGCGGATAAAATCCCTGAATTTTCATAAAGTGCTCTTGTTGTTTCTTATGTTGTTGCTTATGTCTTATTCCTACAATTGTGTTTAGCAGGGACATTTTTCCCTTAGAAGATAATTTTGGTTTTTGAACATTTGTGGTAGCTTTTGGAAACTTGCAATTTTCGGGAGAGGTCTTTAAAGAAGTGAGGTTAGTTCTTTTCACTATTTAGTGAAAAATTAAAGAAAAATTCACCTTGAATTCAACCATTCTGGTGCGAAATTTCGATTTTCCTAAAGAGTTAAAAAATTTGTAAATCCCGCAATAAAAAAAACTTTTCTTTTGTTGGTAACTGTAGTAAATAATACAAAGATAGCTCCGACTCTTTAGTTAGAAATTTAGTAAAGTTATTAATGTGAAAAATTGAAGGTTTTTGGAAAATTTTTGCCAATGTCTTTAAGCCTAACTTTGCACCTGATACTGATGACTGCAGAAGAACCATAATTACCTTAACTTACATGCAATTTTGTTTAATTCTGAATAAATCTTAAATTTTTACCTTGTGTATACCTTGCATTTGATCCAAGTCTCGAATTCACTTGGATTATTCTAGAAAAAGCATGAGAAACTTCCTCCTTAAACCATGTGCTCTGCTTAAAAACAAAGGAAGAACTGATTACTTCTTCGTTTACTCGATCACCAGGAAAGTAAAAAAAACAAAAACAAGACGGCGCTCTTAGTTTAGGACTTTTTGGAAACAAGGGCAGCTCATAAATTTGTGGGCAGTCCATAACGTCTGTCTTTTTTCGAAAAAGTGTGTCAAATTTAAAATTTCGAGAAAATTCGAACTTTTCAGCTCCCAATTGCACCTAATAAAACCTTATACCATATATTTGTTTGAATTAAATCTCAGAAAGGAATTTTAAGTGTTTTTGATATTGTATTTGTTTGAATTGAACCTTAGAAAAGGATTTTTTAATTGCTTTGATTTTGTATTTTGAATTGAAGTGTGGTTTAACCTTGTTTTGTATGTACTATACTTACAGAGCAATTAAGGTAAAACAAGGCAGCCTTGGAAAAAGCTATACTTACTAAATTCCCAGTTTATCGGAACCAGGAAAAGGTGGGAACAAGCAGTAATAATTGTTACTGCTTGAGTATTATTTGATAGTATTTTGTGTCCTTGAATATTGCCTACCAATTACATGGGTAGAAATACTAAAATTGTATTCAACCGAGACGTTCAACCAGTGTTTCATCAAAACTCCCCTTTGGCTTTTCAACCCTTGCCTGTGCAGTGTGGTACTGCAACAGCATACATGTTGTTTGGTCTGGCTTTTGAGCTTTTGTATCTAGATAGATACCTTGATGCTAATGTGTATGTGAAGGTATCCCCAGGAAAAGCTATACGGTTCACGCTCTTCGATACTTTGGACCATTTCCAGCTAGTGTTTTTTCAGGTTGTAATTTCTTGTCCCGATTCCCATTTTTACTTTTTCTTGCCACTAATCAGCATCACAGGAATAACAGACTTCACTCCAGCCAAACGACATATAGGGTTAATTGAATTTATTTGGAGAACAAAGATTGATTTCAGTAGGCCTGTGTGCCGCAGTCAAACTTCCAATTGGTATCGACCCAGTCTGCTTCCACCCTGTTTGCAAGGTTTGGCAAACACCGTCAGCCCTAATGATCCTCAAATAGGTTCTTACCACTATTTTCCTCCAACTTCTCCATCAAGTCCTTTACCCAAGCCGCCAACTAAATTATTTGCTGATTTTCTGGAAATTCTTTGGTTGCCAGCAAGTTCTGCCAACGAGCCTCTCTTGAATCCTGAATTTCCGGAAGTAGATCCCAAAATGAAGTCCGACTACGAATCTAAATTAAATTTCAGCAGTGATTCGGATTAAAGTTAGACTTGCAGGAAAACCTTCTCTAATACAAAAATGCCTAATTCTCCGAGTTCTCCTGATTCATTACAGGAACTACAACTACAGATGACATGGCATCCTCTCTAATGAGTTATGCTACTGTTATTTAAAGGTTTACAAATGAGGACAGTTTCAAGATAGACACATTCTTACGGTCCTTCGAATCGGATCAGAATTATGCAAGATGGCCTGTTGAGTTGGCCATCTTTATTTTAAAATCCAAAATATGGGGAGATGCTGCTGACTTTTGGCATAACTGTCGGGAGTTTGTGGATGCTGCCTCGTATGAGGAAGTAAAAGCCGCTTTGCTACAATTCTTTAAGCCTTCACAGCCCTTTTCATTGCGTATTTTGGAGTTTGGAAATATAAAACAAGGTGCTAGTGAGAAGGTAAGAGCTTTTGCAAACCGTTTGCAAAGGAGGGCTTATGACTTGTATGGCGAGAGTCCTTCCGACAGAGAAAAACACCACATCCTTGCCCAATTTCAAGCTGGACTTCTACATAAATATGCTAATCATGTAATCAAGCAGAATGCTGACACTATTGACGACGATATAAAGCAAGCGGACATTTTGGAAATCAGCACCCGAATCCTGGAAAAAGGCAAGGTAAGCTTCGTAACAGCTAAAGATGATGCGGCTGAAACTGCTGCCATACTAGCTCTGGCTGAAAAGATGGCTAACTAGGAGAAAGGAATGGAAAGCCTGCCAAAACAAATTGCCACTTTGGGTAAACCAGATGTACCATCTAAGAATACCTTTTCCCGGAAATCCGACGAACAACACCCTAATCGAAGTAAAGACAATTCCAGGAACCGTGATAATTCCAGAGGAAGGGACAACTCGAGAAATCGTGACAATGAAAAGCAAGCCAATTTCTCTAAATCATCTATGGTAGCTAAATTCTTTTCTGGGATTAACGAGGAGGGCAGTTCGGAAGAAGGACATAAATCTCCACAGGAAGGAATGCCACCAGCTCATGACATGGATCTACGTGCTCACCAATTCAATAGGAATTATTGCCAGATTTGTGGAAAACTTGGTCATGGTGCTGCAGTTTGTTTCTAACGTTTTTCCAGTACCAGCCCAAGAAGCAATCAATTCAGAAGTCCAGCTCCTCAGTCATCCTACCGGCCCATAAACAATTATGTTCAACCTAATTGATCTAAAAATGGAAACTACTAATACAGATCTAGGTATCCACCTTCAAATCAAGCTACTAGATATCCTTCACCCAATCAATGTCCAAGATATTCACAATCTTCGCAGGGAGGAAATTACCAAAGACCTCAGTTTTGAAATGGTGGTAGTGATTTGGCCTGTTACAACTGTGGAAAGAATGGACATTTTGAAAGTGTCAAAGCCCAAATTCCAGACGGCCACCTTTAAAGTACGGGGGCAATCGATTTTAAAGTCTCAGTCTCGTGGAGCCCGTCTTGTAGAGGCAAGAAAACAACAAATGCTACTAGATGTGAGCAAGGAAGGTAACAACATAGATTGTTATATCCCTTACTTTCCAGTTGAGATTCATGACATCGGTGCTTTAATGGTCTTTGACACCGGAGCCACCTAATCATTAGTATGTCTAACCTTTTTGAATAAAATTCAAAACAAGGGACTCAAGGTGACAAGAAACCCGGTATCCATCCAAGCCAAAACAGTGTCTGAAGAACCTCTTTTTATCACTCAACGGATCGAATTGCCACTCCAGATGGGATTGCAAAAGATACAAGCTACTATGTTTGTTAGTCCTGTAGCATTGCCAGATAGGTGCGATTTACTTTTAAGTCAGGATTTGATCCATATTCAGAATCTTATCTACAATCCTACCACAAACCAGGTTGTTTCTCCACTCTATCTCATCTCCAGGACGGCTGTGAATGATTCAGTTAGGTATAAGAGGATTTTTGCTTTCGGTGCACTTGCCAAATGGAACATACTCACTGAAGGAGATTATTTCGCACAAGTAAAAGAAAGATTAGAACTAAATCATCTGGAAAAGTTTTAAAGGAAAGGTTGAAAAGGCACTTTTGGATTTTCATCGAGTTTCTGCTCTATCTTTGGCCAAATTAAATCCTATGAACATCATCACTCATAAACTCGATCTTACAGACAGCGTTTCCGTTTATAGGAGACCATATAAACTAACAAAGGCACACGAAAACATCATGCAAGAACAAATAGACGAACTCTTAAAAGCCGGCATAATAAAGCCTTCTGCAAGCCCATATTCCAGTCCATGTATGTTAGACATGGCAACCGGAAAAGCTCCCCGTTTGGTAATTGACTATCGGACATTGAACGAGAAAACCGTAGGAGATGGATACCCTTGGCCAAACATCGAAGCATTATTAGAAAGGGTAGGGAATGCAAAGGTTTTCTCTGGACTTTTCCAGTTCCTTTTACCAAGTTCCTATGCATTCGGATGATCGGTATAAAGCTGCTTTTTCCACACCAAATGGGCACCACAAGTTTACAAGGTCACCCATGGGATTAAAAACCTCTACCAACAACTTTCAAAGAATAGTAGACATCGCTTTAGAAGGACTCATTGGAAAAATTTGCACTGTTTTCATTACTGACTTACTTATTTTTAGTTATTTATGAGAAGAACATCTTCAACATTTAAACCAAATTTTTAAACGATTAGAAAAAGCAGGACTTAAGGTTAAACCTGCTAAGTGCCACTTTTTTTAAAAGGAAGTTCCTTACCTGGGTCACATCATCTCAGAAGGAGAAATTCGACCACAACTGAACAAAATTGAGGCAGTAAGAGATTTCCCTAGACCACAAACAGTATAACAGGTGCAGTCCTTTCTAGGATTAGCTGGTTATTACAGATGGCACATACCAAATTTTTCAAAACTCGCTAAGCCAATAAGTGAGCTAGTTAAAAAAGACACAAAATTCATATGGTCTGCTAAATGCGAAGATGGCTTTCAACAACTTAAGGATAGTTTGACATGCCAACCCGTTCTCCAGTTGGCTGATTGGAAAAAGAAATTTTATCTGACCACGGATGCGATCAATTATGCCATTGGTGCTGTTTTAGAGCAGGAACATGATGGGAAATGACTTCCACTTGCATATGCCAGTCGAAAACTAAAACCTTCAGAGGTAAAATACTCTACCAACCAAAAGTAGGCCCTAGCATGTGTATTTGGAGTTAACCATTTTCAATATTACTTGATTAGAAATAGATTCACTCTAATAACAGATCACGATCCATTACGGTATTTGATGACAACGCGACATCACAATGCCATGATGCCACACTGGGCCCTGCAATTGCAGAGCTATGATTTTGAGGTAGTTTATAAACCTGGAGTGATAAACAAAGCAGATGCTCTTTCCCAAAATGTCAAAGGAATAGAGGAGGAGGTTAATGAGGAGCCTGTTCCATTCACTTTAGGCAATTTAAGTGAACTCGAGCAACCAAAAGGAAAAAACATAATGATAACCAAACGACAAACGACACGGGACACTCCGCTACCTCCAAATAACTCAAAATCAGCTCCTGTTGAACTAAACACCTTTGAACAACTTGATGCTGTCTTGATAACTGAAATGCAAGGTAAAGATGTGAAGCTAGCTCCAATGATCGAAGCTGTAATGGAGGGCAAAAGTGCCCTGTTTCAGAAGCTCACGCGCTTGGGTTATTACCTAGATGCTCATAAAACATTCTACCGAAGGAACAAAACAACAAGGCATGGACGAGAGTGCTCTGATCAAAATTTAATTGTCCTTCCTGTAAACCTTAAAGAAATGGTGCTATTTCACATGGGTATAGAAAAGACATTAGACCGGATTAAACAGTTCTACTTTTGGGAGGGTATGTACACTGATGTTGAAAAGTATTGTAAATCTTGCACCTCTTGCAACAAAAAAGCCAAACCTTTAACAAAAGCGCATTTTCAGCAAATGCCTCCAATACAACGTCCCTTTGAACGAGTAGCTTTGGATGTACTCGGACCGCTTCCAACAACTCTTAAAGGAAATAAGTTTATAGCGGTTTTCACGGATTATCTGACAAAAAATTTGGAAGCATTTGCCCTACCAGACTCACGGATAGAGGAAGTAATTTCACTTCCATGGTTTTTCATGAGTTGTGCAAGTCCTTAGGGATAAGGAAACTCTTTACTACCGCCTATCATCCTCAGAGTGATGGCCAAGTGAAAAGGTGTAATGGGACTATTGCCAAAATGCTGTCTCAATCATTATGTGAACTCCAGACAGAATGATTGGGATGACCAACACCCATTACTGCTTCTGGCATACCGTACAGCCATCCACAATTCCACCAAGGAAACTCCTTTCTACCTTACATATGGCTGTGATCCAGTCTTGTCTTTAACCTTGATCGACACGCCTAGGAAGCCACTTTACGATGATAATTTCAAGGAAGTTTTGACCAGGCGTATGCAA
>JAQGBX010005246.1:0-13984 GCA_034698745.1 Megaphyllum sjaelandicum | reverse complement strand
TCAGAAAAGGTGGAAAATTTTGCAAATTTGGACTCAGAAAAGGTGGAAAATTTTGCAAATTTGGACTCAGAAAAGGTATAAAATTTTGCAAATTTGGACTCAGAAAAGGTGGAAAATTTTGCAAATTTGGACTCAGGAAAGGTGGAAAATTTTGCAAATTAGGTCTCAGAAAAGGTGGAAAATTTTGCAAATTTGGACTCAGAAAAGGTATAAAATTTTGCAAATGTGTATTCAGAAAACCTTTAGAACTTGTAAAATAACAAGGATGGGTGGCGAAGCCTGGGTATAGGTAGTCATTTTACCAAATAATAATCTTTGCCTGACTTTTTCGGTTTTGCCTGACTTCGCAGGTCAGTGGCAACCCTGCAAGGACCTAATCATCCAGAGTTCTTGCCGACCTGGAAAAGTCATGGAAGAAGGACTTTTCTTTAAAAAAAGTCAGGAAAATTCAACGAAGTCAGGGCCCATTTGGAAACATTTTTACATTTGTCCAGTAGGCTACAAATTTGCAAATGTTTCACAGGACAAATTTGTAGAATTTGCCACTTTTTCCAAAAAAAAAAAAAATGGCCAATTTCTCGATGTTTTATAACTGAAGTACAAATTTGCAAAACTTTCTAATTTTTTCGAATACAAAATTGTCAAATTTTCAAAAATATTCCCTGCGTTTTTTTTTTTTTTTTTTTTTTAATGTTTCCAATTTAATTTAAAAAAAATTGATTAGCAAATTTAAAAAAAAATATTTTACCGTCTTGATTTTGAAAAATATATCAATTTTTAACATTATCATTGGTCAGAGAAATTTTTTAAAACCTGGAAGTTGAAAATTAAATTGTTGGGAGAACCCTGTTAAATAGCATTTTCTTCAATGTTCGACAAAATCAGCATTTTCTAGGGCATATAATAGTACAATTAATCGGTGTTTTCAGACCTTGAGGAAAATGCTCTATTTCATTTAATGTTCAAATAAAATATGGGATTAAATGTCATCGATAAATCACATATCATCCAAAATACTTCTGTGAAACTTTTTGTTTAGTCATTCATACGTTTTTGATCATGACTTCTTTGATACGTTTTTGATCATGACTTTGATACGTTTTCGGTGATTACGTCACTAATCATTTTTTCCAATAGGAATACTGGATTCTTTGACCTAGATGACACCTACGGGTAGATGTCAACGCGTGTAAAGGTCAGCAAAATAGTTCAAGCCACTTACTTACAGCCACAACTGCTGACCTTAATCTACAGATTTGAGTACACCAAATAGACAGCATCCATCTCATTTTTTATAAGATCTCGACCTACTTCCGATTGCCCAAACTTCCTCATACTTCTTATGGAAATGAGGAACTCGGAGGGAAACATTTGTTTCTGTCGCATTAAACATGGAGGAACATTAGGGAGGAACGTCTAGGAACACGTCGCAGGAAATAAGCAACGGAAACAGCAAATTACTACATGTTTCCTCCAGCACATGGACTAGTGCAGTGATACGATATGGCTGATGCAATATCTTGCAACCCAACGTTTCGTCGCAAGAATGTTCAAAATCTCGTAGAAACTTCGTTTCCAATTATACTTACTGTAGTAATGACGCTGTTTTCAGGAATAATGAGCAGATGTGGACGATGTTGAGCTCAAACAATAATATATGGGAAGAACCGAACGAGCGAGTGGCTAGTATGTGCCGAAAATGAAGTTGAACTGGTCACCCACAACCAGTTTTGGAAGTGTGACCACTGACCAGCATCTCAGGCAGGAAACGCGGAATTATCTGAATTTTCCGAAGGCTAGGGTACGTTCAGACCTAGAAAACCTGGAAAAGTCAGGGAAGAATGAATTGTTTCTAAAAAAAGTCAACGATATTCAAAGTATCAATGTTGTAACCATCCAAAATAAATTCTTTTATAAGAAAATGTGGAAAATGATAAATTATTTACAGCAGTTTAATTACAATGACGCATTTGCAAAATATTTAACTTTTTCGAGGATAAACCTGCAAAATTATTCACGTTTTCCGAGTTCAAATGTTAAAAAGTTGAAAACTTTTCGTGACACAAATTGACAAGATTTCCAACTGTTATTATGTAAAAATTTGTAAAGTTTCAAACAGTTCATCCCAAAAAACAAATTAGCAACGTTTTCCTCATTTTTCGAGCCCAAATTTGCAGAATTTTTAACTGTTTTTGAGTATAGCCGTATAAAATTGTCAACGTTTGTATACAATTTTGAAAATCTTCCCACGTTTTCCGAGCCCAAATTTTAAAATTTTTTTTAAATTTTTCCAGCACAAACTGCAATTTTTTTAATTGTTTTTGAATAAATGCAGTCTTGTGAAATTCCTTACTTTTTTAGAGTAAAAATTGGAAAAATTCCTTGACTGTTTCGGGTACCAATTTGCAAAACTATTACCTTCCGAATTTTTAGAATGTTCTCATGTGCCCATTTTGAAAAATTCTGAATAACGTTGGCATATTTCAAACGTTACATAAGAACATTCTAAAAATCCCACGATTGGAATATTTCGCGAAATTAACCGATGCATAAGTAAATAATTTACCGAATGGAACGATGGAAAATATAAAAAAATGACTCATGATAAAGTGGAAAATGTTGTTAAATCGATCAAAAAAAACCTTGCAAAATCTATCGCAGATGCAAAATTTTTCACGTTTTCATCGATTATAGTTTTGCAAAATTCTCCAAGGTTTCCATAAAATCCATTTTCTTAATTTTCCATATTTTCTTATAGAAGGATTAATTTTGGAACGTTACAACATCTATACGTTGAATTTCCTTGACCTTTCCCCCCCCCCCCCAAACAATTCATTCTTTCCTGACTTTTCTAGGTGTGGGTGTGTGACCCGCCGGCATTCGGTGTTCCCAATAAACTTTTTCGCACCCGTAATCTGATTTAAATAATTGAGTAATTTGGGTATTAATTAGCTAATGGTATGCACGCACCCGAGGTTACCTGGGGAGCTTTGTTTACGTAAGGAGCGTGGCTGAATTCTGCTGGCCGGTGTTTTGTTTAATCGACGCTATGCTGTCTGAATTGTATTTCGAAGTTGTTGTGCCAAATCAGCTGGCCTCTTCGAGCGTCGTGTCCGAGTTTATCGCGAACTTTTTATAGCATTTTAAAATAACTTTACATGGAACACTGCATTGGATAAACCTTGTATGAAAAGCGGACTGATTTATCCTTGGCAGGTATAACAAACGTGATATCACACTGACACTCTACCCCCCACCTCTATTTTTTTCAGATTCAGCATACCCCCACCCCCTAAATGCATTACGTCATTTCTGGATGGCACTCTTGCTTGATGGCCCGCCCTGCTTAACTGGTCTACGATACGATTAAAGTGATCGACGGTTTGAAACGTCACTCCGCGCATGTGCATAAGCATGCAGTACTGATAAGCAGGGTCACGTGACAATAAGGTAACCGTACCTATTACGGTAGCTTGCAAAATCTCTATTTTTTATAAAAATCGTGACTATGTACGATGAACAGCTTCACCTGTGATACATTATTGCAACGTCTCGTCTGCAAATGCACGATCAACTCACAAGAAGGACATTGTTTTTCTTGACAACAGCAGTCAGTTATAGCGGGACACAATTTCAGGGAGTCCTAATTGAAACTACTTTGTAACAATGGTCAGATATTTCGCCTTTTGCTTATTAATCGACTCTGAAATCGATCAGGAATTGATAATCTTCAGTCGTTACAAAGATTCATTCAGAATGACCCTTTTTCATTCAAAATTTGACAATTTTTAATTTTTTTTAAAAAAAAAATTGGCCAATTCTGTGTTGGGAAAATGTTGAAAATTTGTCCTCAGCAATGGTGGGAAATTTCGCAATTTTGTCCCTCAGAAAACAAGGCAAAATTCGCAATTTTGTCCTGGTGGGGCCTGCGGCACCACACACGCGCGCTGACCTAACCTTTGTTTAGGTATGTTGCTGTAATTTTTTTTACCTGAATAGAGACTCTGCCCCAAACACCTCTGCTCGTAAAACCTGCTCCCATATGGATTTTCATCGATTTAAAAAATGAAGTCATTTGACTCGCTAGAATTAACGATATAATTACTACTTTTCCTCGATATTTTTTTTGTTGTGGTCTGAATGCCCATTCCATTCAATCAATGGAACATGATATGGAAATCAAGCTTGTTTCAGAGCTCTTATAAAAGTATTTTATTCTATGAAACAAGGGCACGAACCAGCAGGAGTTTTTATTTATTCTAAGAAAGTCAAATCATTTTATTCTATGGACCAAGTGCACGAGCCAGCTAGAGTTCTTTTATATTCTACAAAAGTTCATTTAATTCTATGAAACAAGAGCCCAAGCCAGCTAGAGTCTATATATTCTGCAAGAGTCCATTCTTTTTATTTTATGGAACAAGAGCATTAGCCATAGCAGCTAGAGCTTTTTTTATATATTCTACAAAAGTCCATTCCATTCTATGAAACTAGAGAACGAGTCAGCTAGAGTTCCTTTATATTCTACAGAAGTTTATACCATTCTATGGAACGAGAGCATAAGCCATGGCAGCTTCTATTTATTCTACAAAAGTCCATTCCATTCTATGAAACAAGAGCACGAACCAGCAAGTTTTTATTTATTCTACCAAAGTCAATTCATTTTATTCTATGGAACAAGTGCACGAGCCAGCTAGAGTTCTTTTATATTCTACAAAAGTCTATTCTATTTCTTTTAACAAGAGAATGAGACAAAGTTCTTATATATATCGTATACTAAAGTCCTTTCCATTCTATGGAAGATAACATGGAATGCCAGCTTGTTCCAGAGTTCTTTTAGTTTTTACAAAATCTCTATTTTATTCCATTGTAATAAGAAGGCAATTTAGAATTCTTTTACATTCTACAAAAGTCCATATGGCATAGCACCTCGAACAAGCGTTAAATTGTCCAACTTGTTCAGAATAACCTCCTTTTTTAAAACCAGTGAATCAATGAAAAGCATCGACAATCTTCTTTGCCTAACTAACTAACGTATTGACTCGTTAACATTTTATTTCTCTAACGTGGGATCGATTAGGTGAAAAGAAGCTTTGGTTACCATTACAATACGAGGGGCGAAGTATTAAACGATCAAAACTTTACCCAGCCATCCGGAAGTAAGTCTGTAACTGGCTAACGGATCAAGAGCATTCAATCAAAATCTTCTAGCCTTTGGAATGTAAATCATTTTGTGGCTTAATGATACGTGCCACCATGGACCTAATGGCGAACAAAAATTGCATGTCCTTTTCCATTTCTGCCACATAGTGGCTAAAACTCAAGGAGTCCTTAATAATGTCATCCAATATTTTTTTCTCTGCCTTGATCGCTTCCAAATCCCTGGCTTCTGAAGCAAGCTCCTTCAGACTGTCGATTTTCTCAATATCTGCTTGTCTGTGCAGTAAGAACGTCTCAGCAGCACGGCTTTTAAAATATATGGAAAGATATATGGAAGTGGCCATATATCTCAGTTCATCTGCCTTCCTCCCAAATTTTTCGACCTGCTCCAAGAAAGACAAGGGAGGATTGCTGGAGGAGAAGCGCAGCGCCAGAGTTCGTTGGGGGAGGAGTCTTCTGATGGCAAACATCTTTTCTGCAAGGTAGAAGAATTCATAAACATGATTAACAATTTACCAACAGCAACCGTGAAAGCGGGGCCAAGTTGGTTACGCCGACTGGAGCCATCGACGCTCCGGCAGCAGATGTTACCCTGGGTTGAAGACCAGCAACTGTATTTTTGCTGTGGGCAAAATGTTTTTGAGATGCTCCTGAAATAAGTTGCTTTGGTATGGGCAGAAAGCTCCGGTAAGTGATAACTCCACCCAAGTTTTAGTCAAATGTTCCGTTCAGTTGCTATGGCATTATTAGAATGTTCCGGAAAGTGACAATGGAGGCAACTTTTAACAAATGTTCCAGTAAGTTGCATTGGCATGGACTTAATTTTCGGGTAAGTAAGAACTTAAGCAAATTCTAGTCAAATGTTCCTGTAAGTTGCTTTAGCGTGGACAGAATGTTCAGCTATTTGGGAAGATATGCAACTTTTAGCCAAATGTTCTTCCATCAAGATATGGAATGACATTATATAGACATACAATTTTTCCACCAAAACATGGAATGGCATTATGGAGACACCTAATGTCTCCGTCGAGACATGGAATGGCATCATGGAGACATCCAATGTCTTCACCGAGACTTGGAATGGTTTCTTGGGGACATCCAGTGTCTACATCGAGGAGATCCAAAACTCGAAAACTACTCCCTTAAGTTGGGGAATAACATACGGACAATAATAAGAACGAGAAAAACAATGGTACGATACATGCACAACGATCAACCAAAATTACGTCCATTGAAACGCAACGTTTAACGACCGCCCAGACGTACGTCTTTATTTCTTCATTCTTTGTCCTTTTGTAACCAATTCCGGACATCCATTGACACACGATTTCATGATCCTGTCTTCATGAGGCCACCAATTTTAAATCGTCTTCTACATCCCGCATGGGAGGGTAATACTCCTCAAAACCATTCTTGAGGTCCTCCCATTCTATCACTGCTTTCAATATCTTCATCACATCTGGGGTTACCGATGTGCATTCGTCTGAAGGGAGGTCCTCAAGGACGTCCTCTAAATTTTCCAATGCCTTTAACATCGTGTTCACATCCGGGGTTTCAGATGGGCAGCCACTTTTTAGGGTGCATACTCGAAAGGCGTTTTGTTAGTCTCACGAATGTAAAAACAATAAACACGATCTGCCTCACCATCTACGACCATGGACCCCATGCCTAATGGTGTCAACAACTGGACAACGTAAACATTTGTGGAACGTTCCATACATGCCGAAGCAACCCGCTTCAGAACCATTATACCTAAGTTCAGGGTTGCCACCACATTTGAAAAATCGATTTGCCTGACTTTTGTCCATTTTATTCTCATTTTTGCCTGACTTTGCCTGACTTTTCATACAATTTTGCCTGACTTTGCCTGACTAAAATTAAAGTCGAATAGCTTCCTTTTTTTAAAAAAGCAAAAAAGTCTTCAATAATGCACGCAATTTTTATTTACTTAGAACACAATTATCTGACAACATGCTCATTGACTTGTTCAATAACATTTTGCAATCCTATACATTAGCATTCTTCAGCCTCTGAATTTTAATTTCGATTTCTTCTTCCTCTAACTGTGCATCTATTCTGGCTCTTTTTTCCATTCTTCCAGGATTTTTAACTCAGCAATTAGTTTCCTCTTCTCCTCCATTTCCTTTTTTTCATTAGCTGCTGCCTTTTTCTTCTTTTTTAAATGAAAAATGTATCTTTTATGTGCATTACGTATGTTGGGTATCTGGGTATATTGTTGTTTGGGTTGATTGCACGTCAGGGTTTTTATTTTGGTTTATGTATTAATATGCTTATCGTTATCAGACTTGGAATTCGCTGCGTGACATTTACAATCGTTACATTGCCATGTCAGCTTAGAGTTTTACAATCAATATTTATGTTCATGATGTTTTTAATATGTTCCAAATATTGTATTCCAAGTCGTAAAGAGCACCAAGAGATGGGCGCTAACACAGACAGCAGTGTTTGGATCTAAAGTAAGTTTACAGAAACACGCAGTATTTCAAAACTTAATTACGAGCTGCAGTAATATTCCAAACGCTAAATCTCAGCTATTTAATTGTAGCCTTCATGCTAAATTGAATTAGCAATACTGGTACATCTTGAACCAAGTATTTTTAACATTAAACTTGAGAATTATTTATTTAACGTTAATTTCAATTGAGATCGACTGCTGGAAACATCATCTGTTTGCAGACGCTCAAAACTACTGTCTGGGATGCTGCGCCATCTGCTGGCGAATTCGTCATGACACAGGTCATGACCATTAACCTTTTTTAAAAGGAAGTGACGCCATATTGGAACAGTCTACTTCCTTCTCTTTGGCTGACCTTTGACCAGGCAGGTCGTGAGTTTCTGCTCTCCTGCCTTTATTCAAAAGTTTGTGTTTTAAAAGTTAAATTAAATTAAACTTTAAGTTTAATTTTAACCACTGAGTAGTGGAGTTTAATTTATTCAATCGTGGCGCGTGAATTGAACTTTAAATTCACGTTTCAAATTGGAACTTTGAAAACTTGCAAGCCACGTGTCTAAAGTTTAACTTGGAAAACTTTAGACTTGTTCTAACAAATTCAGAAGTCTATGAATTTGTTAAATCTGAGGAGCATCGTGTAAACAACTAGCGCGCACGAACTGTGAGTAATTTGGAAAGATAGATTGACTTAGTTATAAGAGATTGAAGAAGATCAAACCTGATCTAAATCTCGAGCTGCTTTGTTCAAGACAACGTGAGCAGCAATCTACAAGTCTAGAACTTTCGCAAATTAGTGAATAACTTACAGTGATTAGCACTGCGTAAGTTATATCTTTTCTACTGAAATTAAGGAACTAGTCAGCACCCACTCCTGCAAATTTTAACGTGATTTAACTTGTTGATGAGCTACCACGCCTACATGTCGAAAATCAACAACGTACATATTGAATCATTTTTGAAGTGACTATTACATTCCCCACTCCACCAGCAGCAAGGATAGCATCATAAACCAAGCGTTGGGAAATCAAGGAATTCTTCATCAAATTTTTGACCAGCATAGATTTGTTAATGGAAAATCCACTTTTCACTGCCGCATTTCCGTGAGAAAGAATCAGGCATAACTTTATGACATGCCATAAGTTGGAATACTTTTTGTCTTTCAGAAGTAAATTTGCCAAGAACACATCCAAGCCAACTCCATCATTCTGAGATGCAAGAAAATCAGTGAACTCTTTTTGGAATTTTCCCTTAGCATCTTGACATAGCATTTGGTATTCCTTTTTTCCATTTTCTGCAAGGTTTTCTGAAATCTGTTTTGCATCATGAAGTACTTGAAGGACAGCTTTCATTCTCGTTAAACCAAGAATTGGTCTAGAGATTATTAAAGATGGATCCAGCGCCGAAAGTCCACGCAGCATTATGTATGTCAATGGAATTTTCTCAAACAGTTTTGAGATAACTGCCACAAGTATTTGCTGACATAAACTAAAAAATAAAGCACGTTCCTTAGTGCTGGCATTTGTTTCCTTCAAGAGCTGTCCCACAAGAAAGCCAACATCAATGTGTTCCCTTGCAATTAGATTCTTTGGATCTTTGAGGTAAATTTGAAGAAAATTCCATGCTGAATTTGCTTCTTCCAACAATTCTGCCCATTAAACTTCTTATAAGCTGATGAAGAGCATTATACAAGTAAGGCAACATTGGCTTATAGCTTTGAAATCTGCACAGAAAGGGTTCACACTCAGATGCCAATATTTTAAAAGGCTAGTTTGCAGTTCATTAAACGATCTTCTGCTGCCCTGAGTAAGCTTTCTGACACCTTGCTGGTTTTTAGCTCTGCCACTTTTAAGTACTTAATAACGTTGTCATACACTAACTAGGCCCGTTCCAAGCATTCCACATTTTCTACCCAACATATTATCCCGTAGACAGTAGATCCCGTGATGTTTATGTAATCTGCACGGCGTGCTGGGCTATCTTTGATTATGTAATGCAAATTTCTTAAAACAGTCATAAGATCTCAATTTCCAGCATGTAGCCCTGTTTTCATGGCTCCATAAACAACATGAAGCCCACAAGTCCCTAAGTTTATTAAGTCTTTGCTGTTCTCGTTTTGAAATTTCAGCCTTTCTTCAAATTTTCTTAAAAAACTGATATTCACATTAGGACCATCCATTGAAATTTGCAGCAGCTTTGTTGGGGGAATAGTGGATAATCCAGTTAAAAAGCTGCTAAGAAGATTATCAGCTGTTGCATGTCCGAGAAACACACTTGTGAGGTAGCGGGTGATACTTTGTTCACATTCTCATTCCAGTACCTGGCCACAAGATCCATCTGCCCACGTTGAATCACTTTGTTTAGGGATTCATAAAAGCATATAACTATTGCTTCACAATTTCGCAAAGTAGCACACAGATTTTCACTGAACAATAGTGGAAGGCCAAAAATTATCACGTATGTAAGTTTTGTTCGGTGCATGTTGAATTTCTTGCAAATGTTGCTATCAGAAAACATTATTTTAAAAATGTCTCCTTTCTGTGAACATGAATTCATTGATGGATGCTTCAGTCTGCATCCATTGCAAATATTGCCTCCCCTTTCGTAACATCATTTTGTATTAAAATGTATCCATACCAACTGGCAATTGCTCAACTGCAACTTCAGGTGGATTCACAGTAGCTTGTGGTGCACTAATTACAGCTTTCTCAGAACACTTGTTTTGACTAAAATATCCAAATGCAGAAACTTGTTTGCTTGCTGATTGGCTTAGTTGCAAATGTCTTTTCCCCTTTGAATGGTGTATCAAAGACTGGCGTCCCATGTTGCTTAATGCAATAGTTTTTAAGCAAAGGTTGCAGTATGCTTCATAAAGTTTTCTACTTACTGGTTCTAACCAGCCAACAAATTGTGGGTTGCTTGATGCATCCAGCCATTGCTGATTGAATTTAGTATTCTTTGCAGCCATTTTTCATAGAAATACTAAAACTAATAACTAACTTAAGTATACTTATCTTCAACTATTTGACTAGGAATGTACTCCTTTAGGACAAACCTTACATAGGCTACAGCAAAAGTATAGAAATACAGGTTAGGAAAATAATCCTAACTACTTATAGAACTACTACTATAGCTAAGGTTGAAAAATCCCAAATAATAATTATTGCCTGACCTCAGCCTGACTTTGCCTGACTTTTCTTTAAATTTTGACAAAGTTGCCTGACTTTGCCTGACTTTTACAGTTTTGCCTGACTTTGCAGGTCAGTGGCAACCCTGTATGTATTTTTTCTCAGTTCTAAACACCAGGTGGAAGCAGCTGTGCGAGAACATGTGCAGGCAATGTCGACCAAAATGGGCAGCCAAGTGAAGGTACTGCACACTGACAATGGAACAGAGTACACTGGAAACAGGCTGCAAAGTTTTCTCAAGAAGAAGGGGATTGAATACCAGAGGACAGTTGACTACAACCCAGGGAAGAATTGAGTTGTCGATAAGAAGAACCGGTCCCTGGTGGAGATGGCTAAGTGCATCATGGTAGACGCTGGCCTTGTTGAAAGATATTGGGCAGAAGCAGTTCCAGGTGAGTCGAACAACCTACAGAGGCAGACTGGAAGTCAGAAAAGAGAGTAATGCGTTTCCTGGCCGCCGCAATTGACAAGTTATGACGGTCATTTGGTTGCGATAAGACACTTCAATGTTATGTCAATGCCGATTGGGCAGGTGAGACAAAGGATCGAAAGTCCACCAGCAGGTATTTGTTTTAACTTGAGGCAAGTACAGTTGCCTGGTGCAACTGATAGACATGGGATTAGAAGTGAGGGGAACAACCCGAATGTTTGAGGACGGATAAGGTTGCATCAAGTTGATCCAGTCAGATCGCTTTGGAGCATGGGCCAAACACATCGACGGGTGCCTCCACCACATCAGGGATCTGCGTGAGAAGGGGACAATCAAGCTGGTCTACAGTCCAAGCGAAAAGATGGTTGTGGATGCGCTCACCAAGCCATTGCCAAAATGCGCTTTCTAGAGATGTTCAGACCGACTAGGTCTGGTCAATTTAGGCAGAAGAAGCATCAGGCACACAGCAGACAGCGAAAAGGGGTGTTGAAAAAGCACGACTGCTGTGAAGGGACACTCCAAAGATGTGTGCACCTGACATTCAGTGGTGCTGCGATTGCGTGCATTTTGTTTTTTTAAGCCACAAAGTGAAGTTGGTTAACAGCTGAGAAATGTTAGTGCATTCCTGCCTTTGTTTGCTTTTTGAGCATTACATATCAAAAACGCTAATGTAAAACTTAAGCAATTAAGTTCTGCGAAGTTTAATTCGAAGTAACCAGCTTATTCAACAAAAACAATGATAAAAGTCAAATTTTCTTGCAGTATTAGACTGCGCACCCATGACTTCCTATATTACAGTGCACACACCGAATTTTCATTTCTTTAATGGTGTAAATGTTATTTGGGGGATAAAGACAGCTGCCAAAGTTACCTTCATCATGAAAAAAGGTGATGTAGCTTACACTAAGAAAGCAAAATAAATGGGTGTAAGCTGCCTAGGTAGTAATGGCATCATTCAAGGAGTGTCAAGTGTGGGAGTTGCTTGAACGTTCTACAGGATGCGGAGCAGTTGTCAAAATAGGTATTAATGGCAAAACTTGTTGTGAACGGATCAGTTCATGCCTACAAAGCACGACTAGTTATGAGGAAGTTTTTACAGTGGTATGGTGAGGACTATGACGAAACATTTGCACCAGTGATTAAGCATGAGGCAGTTCAGTTGTTGCTTAGTATTACAGCTAAACTACAGTTACATGTTCATCGAGATTTAACATCAGCATACTTTCATGGAGATCATTAAGCGAAATTGTTCATGGAGCAACAGGCAGGTTTTGAGGAACTGGGCAAGGAGAACATGGTGCTACGAATGAAGCTCACCATTTATGGTCTCAAGCAAGCACCAAAAGCTGATCCATGTATCTTCACCCAAAAAGGAATTAAATGGCAGCATGACGATGTGCGTGCGGTTTGCACACAATTCAATATGCACTTCACTATTAAGGATTTGGGGGAAGCATCACATTATCTGGGGATCCATATATATATAGAGAGCAGGATGGCTGATTTTTTCTTCATCAGCACATCAAGATAGCTTAACTTCTCAAGCTGAGAATGAACTTTACTTGTTGTTGGAAATAAAGTCAGCCACAACACCCATCGAGACTGGGTACATGTCTACCATGGAAGAGCCAAGTAAAGAGTTACCAAACAATACTAAGTACCAACACTATTGGGTCACTGCTGTACATTGCTTCTGTGACTTGACCTATGACCTTGACCTTAGCATATGATAAAGTACTTGGCATACGTTATAGATGCAAAGCTGCGGCATGGACAGGAAGTGGATATATATTAAATTGGTGAAAGCATATCATTGCCCATCCGGAAGTAGACAGCAATCACACTGTCTTTTATTGCAGTCTAGTATAGTGCAGCAGCACATATATGCCATAAATTGCTGTGGCCGTGCTAACTACTTAATGATATGGGTTCAGATGGCATCCCAATCTATGAAGTCAACCAGAGGTGTATTATCTCATAGTTGAACAGAACCAGTGTTGAAGCACATCAGTGTCAAGCATTATCTGCTAAGCAGGGTGATTGACATGATGTATTATCCGACAGTTCTGACAGTGGTAATGATGAAAAAGCCAATGTCCAAAGAAATGCGTATGCATTTTGCTTTGCAAGCATGGTTGATTTCCCAAGCTTTAGCAGCGAGAAGAGGTGTAGGAATTTGTGCATGGGAGCACTATCTCCGCCACAAGTATAGCATGCATCATTTTTACTGTTTGGTGATTTGCCTATGTTTGTACACTAGATGGCACCACCTTTCCAGGTTCAAACTCGCTATCTATCTATCTATCTTTCCCAGATAGACCCTACCCAAGTTACTGTAATGGTCGAGATCACCCCTTTGGAGTGAGCCAATCAACTCACCCACTTGCCTATGCCTAACTCTACAAGGATGACCTCCTCATTGCCGGAAAATATGCAAACACCACGTACACAATCAGCAAGCTCCTCAACCAGCCTGGTGATGTCGCGCATTACCTTGAAGTAAAGATCGACCAGTTGGAGGATGACAGTTTCAAACATTTACAGCGTGCTAAAGTCGAGAAGCTTTTGCTGGACCATGGTTTGACTGACGCTAAGCTGGCCAAGACGTGAATGGCCACTGATGAAATAATCGAAGACTAACGTAGATTTAGGTTAGACTTTATCATCCCTATTGAACACTAAAACGAACACGTGGCGACGTAAGCACGCATGCTGTACGTCCGTATCGCTCAGAATCTC
>JAQGBX010005245.1:0-13986 GCA_034698745.1 Megaphyllum sjaelandicum | reverse complement strand
ACTGTACACAATAGACAGGTGGTCACTGGTCACTATACAGAGAATTTTTATGCAGGAAATGTATACTAGAAAAAACAAGACACAAAAAGTGGTCACCATTCAAAGGTGGTCACTTTTCCAGGTTTTACTGTATCCTATTTAGATAGAAATTACATAAATCACGTTGTATGAAATCATTAAAAATGTTAAACTTAATTATAAAATTCGCATAATTTTAGGGTAGGCCCTACCTTTGAGAGTTTGTGATTGAAAAATCACACTTCGACTCAACAATGCATGACGAACATTTGATACGTTTATCAGATAGAAATTAACAAAAAAAAATCCTGGTTTCTGTTGTACAGTATTTACCTTTTGGAACAATTTCTCGCATAGATGTTATTTGATCATTCATTTAATTGTTAATTTCTTTCATATTTTAAATCCTTCTTCATTGATAAGTAATCAAATTAAACAGTACTGCATTGGAAATTCATTAAGAATCACTATAGCTTTATGCAAAGTTTTGTAAATACGAACTAATTTCCTGTCTCCGTCCTCGGGGGTATGGACAATGAATGGTAATTTCTTCGTTTAAGACGAATTCCGAATTCGGATATTACAAATTTTTGGTGGAAACGAATGATTTTTCGAGTTTCTTAGCATTCGCGCTACGTTACCTCAAAACAAACTTTAATTATCACGATATTAAAAAAGTTTAATATTTATTAAATACTTAATGCCAGGCGTAACTTGAAAGGTAAAGATACAGTACATTATTACGGAAAATTCTACGAAAAAATTGCAGGAACTCCCCATTCATACCCGTGCAAATCTCGGTGAAACTAGTTATTATTGTTGAAATCACGTTTTGTATGACATCCGATTATACGAACTACTGTTTAGACAAACAAAATGTTAGCATCCCTTTAAAACTGCGTATATCACCTCAGCTTGATTTTTCGGACCTGTAATTTATGCATGCAGATTCATGAAAAGAAGAAATTCCACATTTTATCATCAAAAAAATGTCAGATTACTTTCATCTTAGGCTTATTCGGAAGCCAGGCGTGGGAGTTCAACTGACGCGCATTTTAAATGAGCACCAATCAAACGCTTAGTTTTATATACCTTTAGAGGGCAAAAAAATACCAAATGACTGGCAACGTTATTCTTGCCCTAGTTCGTGACGCCAATTTTGCATCCTTTCTGATATTAAAAAAAGTTAATGTCTCGTTTGTCAGAAGCTCACGAGATTGGCTCGATGCGGACATGAAATATAGATTAAAGTGACTATACAGTAGAACTCCAATTATCCGAACTCCGACTATTCGAATCGTTTTCAGAAAATAAATTTAAGGCGGAAACGTACATACATGTACAATGTACATGTACTGAGATTCGCATTGGCTGCCCAAAAACGGATCAAGACAGTCAAACACCTTACTTTGACCGAGATGATCAGCAAACAAAACTTTCATTTACAATGCACATGTACTAATGTACAGCACTTGCAAGTACATACGCTATTTAGCATGTAAAAGTGTTGCCTTTTCATTTAATTCATTAAAAATGCATAAGTACCGAAAATAAGCTCTTTTCCCTTAAAATACATATTATATGTACCCTTTTTCGGAAAAAATCCAATTATCCGAATTTTTGATTATCCGAATGGGGTCCGGTCCCAATTGATTCGGATAATTGGAGTTCTACTGTATCTTCTAGGCCGGGAGTCGGCAACCCCTGGCTCGGGTTCCCCCAGAAATTTCATTTTCAACTTCCCTGACTTTTCCAGGTTTAAAAAAAATTTCCTTGACCAATGACAACGTGAAAAAATGAAATTTTCCAAAATTGACACTAGGAAATATATATTTTTTCTTAAAATTTACTAACGACAATTTGAAAATGGTTAAAATTTTGTATTCGGAAAGGGTTGGACATTTGTACACGGAAAACTATGGTAATTTTGATAATTTTCACACGGAAAACGTGGGTAATTTTGCTAATTTTACCACGGAAAACGTGGGTAATTTTGCTAATTTGTACTAGAAAACGTGGAAAATTTCGCAAATTTGTACTCAGGAAACGTGGAAAATTTCGTAAATTTGTACTCATAAAACGTGAACAATTTTGCAAATTTGTATTAGGAAACGTGGAAAATTTCGTAAATTTGTATTCAGAAAACGTGGAAAATATCGCAAATTTGTACTCAAAAAACGTGGAAAATTTCGCAAATTTGTAGTCAGAAAAGATGGAAAATTTCGCAAATTTGTACTCAGAAAAGGTGGAAAACTTTGCAAATCTGTACTCCGAAAATGTGGAAACTTTTTGCACATCTCTACTCGAAAAATGGTCCCTGAGTAAACCTTGTAGAAGTATTAATTTTGGATCGCCGTGACTGCGTTGAATTTCCCTGACTTTTTTGAAATAAACCATTCTTCCCTGATTTTTCCAGGTCATTCTCAACTTCCCTGACCTTTCCAGGTTTTACAGGTCTGGGGGAACCCTACATAATATTGAATAATATTAAAACAATAATGTTAGTGGCTCTTTAAAAACTGCGAAATTTTGTAAATTTTAACTTTTGGCTCTTCGGTCTCAAAAGGTTACCGACCCCTGTTCTAGGCAATTATAGACTATGACTTTATCTTTAAATGTACCGACGGAAACGCCCTCTCGCGGTCATCAACTCTAATTCTGTATTTTAGCTTTTCATTAGATATGTTGTTTTTTTTTCGACGCTGAATTATTGGATAAGTGCACTCAGATGTAGATGTTAGTTTGGCATCTGGGAATAGTATGGGCATATAGAAATATTGATAAATACCTCATGGACTGTTTATCAGATGGTAGCATTGATTTTGTCATTAAGAAATAAGCTTCTTATGTTTGCGTTTCCAGCTTGATTATTATCTGCTGCGTGTTTGTATACAGAAAATCATTGTCTGCAACGCTGTTTGCGTCATTCCCAGATCATTGGCTAAACAGCTATGAAATATAAAAATAGGGCGTATTCCACGCACTTATTAATAACATGTTTTGCTCTATCTGGAAAACAGTTAGCTTAGTTTTAATTGTTAAGAGTACGCAATGAAGTTATTCCCTTTAAATTGGTCAGATCGATAATAACGCGTTTATCGAAATAGTAGAATTAAAGCTGCCCTCATTATATAGCGATAAATTACGTAAAATTCAGGATGTTCAGGCATTGGCGCTGTTTCAGGCGGTATAATAATGAAATTCTTGATATACTATTTTAAAAATGAAGATATTTGAAATATTGCTCATTTTTATAGCTCATAAACGCAACACTATCAAATAAATTCGCACCAAATTTGTTTGATGAATATTTCTGTGTACAACTATTGAAAATCTAGCCATTTATCAATTATATACACTATGAAATTGTGCCATGCAAGTTACGTAAACAACTCGCTTGAACATTGCTTTTTCATGTTTTCTCCAAAACGATTCTCTTAACGTGTCAAATTACCTTCCCTGGAGAAAGAAACCATAGAAAACAATAGAATTTTTCTATTAGTCTTATTGGTATGTGGGATTTTGTATTGGTTTTAATTGTTTTGTATTGATGCCTATTGGCAAAAACTGTATTTCTATTGACTGGATTATAGACACCAATAGAAACCATTTCAAAACCAATACAAACACATAAGACCAATAGAAAAATACTATCGTTTTCTATTGTCCATGTTCCAAATACCAATGGAAAACAATAGGATTTTTCTATTGTTTTTTTTACCAGGGTTGATTTGAATCATGTCAACGAGCTAATAAACATAATAAACATAAATAAAGACGTTTAAATTTGAATTTTCTCAGTTGAAAGCTTCTTTATATTATTTTCTGACGTTCCACTGCACCCCTCCATGTGGAAGATTCCCTTGCATTCTCCACAGGTTATACTAGCTTCTGCCAGGGCTGGCTCCTCACAGCGGTGACAGCGAAAACACTTGGAGGTCGCCATTGAAGTGTTTGGATTCACAGAAATTTGCGTGGGAATCCTTTGTCTTTGGTAGCTCCAAATTTCGAACTTCAGATTTGTCAGAACGGTTTCTTCCTTATTTTGATGTCCTATGCAATGTAGGCTTCGATCTCGTGTCCCTTTTCTAAACAAAAACGACGTAAGTCTGTACGTCTAACGTGACAGTCGTAAGTCTGGCAATCAATTGGCCTTCAGCATAGCGGCGGTTATTAGATGATGCCACTCTCAAAATTACTTGATGTAGATCAAGTTCGAAACCAACCAGCCGAAAATGCCTCCTTTCTCCACACTGACCATCATTGTGAGTCCCAAAGCGTTCATTTTAAGGCAATCCTGGAGAAATAAATCAAACTTGTTCCGCTAAAGTGCAGCAAATCCTAACAGTCGAAACAACTAATAAAAGCGGTGATTGATGCAAACCAAACGACGAGTAAACGACCGCACCTTGCGGGAGGGCGCTAGGTAACGTCTCAATGTTGGGTAACGTCTCAATGTTGGGTAACGTCTCAATGTTGGGTAACGTCTCAATGCTGGGTAACGTCTCAATGCTGGGTAACGTTTCAATGTTGGGTGACGTCAAAGCATGTGATCAGCAAATTTATTAATCGTTCCTTCAACACCGAATTGCATCTTTTTATTTCAAATCTTTCATTTTCAAGTAGATATGAACGTGTTAACAGGTCCTCGTTCCGTGATGGCTTATGACATAATTCGAATTGTTTCAGAGACAAAATGGATTTCGGCTTGGGCTAAACACAAACTCGTAATTTGTCTCAACTCATAAATGTCATTGTTCTTTGGTGATGGGCTCCTTCGTCAACTCGTCAAATACACTCGCAACTGTTGACAGTTAAATAAACGAAAAATCGAAAACTTGGCTGGATAAACACATTTCCTAACGTTGTTTTTGGCTACTCGGAAATTTCCCGCAATAAGACGAAGGCACTTTGACAAAGGACTGAGCCGATGAAGTAATGTAACTTCAATTGTTTTTGCAAGCGGTCTTTCACGTTTCATGTTGAGTTAATTACTCATTAAAAAGTAATTGAATTGAAAGCTTTTTGAATTTTTACCCCCAGGTCTTGTAGGAATAAAAGGTTCTCATTATTGGCCAACTTTTTCATGCCAACTAACTTTTAATTAAGCACAATCGCTGAAAGATATACAACTGATGCTGGGTAGGAGAAATTGGATGAACATGTACACTGTACTTATACATGTAGACTGTAATACACGTAGTAAAAACCACCAAACCAAAAAAGTACAGAATTATCATGTCCAAGGATTAAAGCAAGATGTAACGTGACTCATCCGTTATCTGGTCACTTTTTAAGGTGCATTGGCAATGTAAAAATTGGAAAAAAGACAGCACACACTGGTCATTGAACGGAGAATTTTTATGAAGGAAATGTACACTAGAAAAAACAATACACTAATAAGTGGTCAACATAAACAGTTGGTCACTTTTCCAGGTTTTAATGTATAATTAATATAGGTGTGAAATTGGATTCCGACCCCTAATGTCCATTAATATTCTATTGTGATTACTGATAATTGTTATCCAGGATGTTTTCAAAGTTATGGAATTCACAGGTGATATATGACAATGAGAACGCTATAATGCAATATGTTGAGCTTGTTAAATATTTATTCAGCACTTTCTGGTGAATGTAATCGGACCGGAGTAAGGCAAACATAAATAACAGGGTTCCCCCACACCTGGAAAACCTGGAAAAGTCAGGAAACTTGAAAATGACCTGGAAAAGTCAGGGAAGAATAGTTTAGTTTGAAAAAGTCAGGGAAATTCAACGCAGTCATGGCGTTCCAAAATCTCCACATTTTCGGAGTACAAATTTGCAAAATTTTCCACGTTTTCCATGTACAAATTTACACAATTTTCCACGTTTTCTGAGTATTAATTTGGAAAATTTTCTACGTTTTCCGACTACAAATTTGCAAAATTTTCCACGTTTTCCGAGTAGAAATTAGTAGAATTTTCCACGTATTCCGAGTAGAAATTTGCAAAATTATCCACGTTTTCCGAGTAGAAATTGGCAAAAATTTTCCACGTTTTTCGAATACAAAATTTTCTCATTTTAAAAAATTTTTATGAAATTTTTTTAAATTAAAAAATAAAATTTTATGTAAATTTTCAAAATTGACGTTAGTAAATTTAAAAAAAATATGTTCCTAGCTGTGTCAGATTTGAAAAATATGTTAATTTTTCACCTTGTCATTGGTATTATATGTTGCATAAATGTAAATTTGTGACCCGAGTTCATCTCTAAAGTGCGCGGTTATTTCGTCATTTAGAAAATAGAAATACCTATATGCTACGCACGTTGACACCAACGAGCAAGTACAATTATACGGAAGTACTGAAAGTAACTGAAGGAAATGTTAGAAAGAGAAAAAACTGAAAGTAATGGCTGCCAAAATGACGTAAAACGCATCGTTTTGGCGACGATCAGCGCCAACGCTAATCGTTTTTTTCTCTTTTTCCTTCGGGGGTTTTTTTTTTTTTGTTCTTCCTTTCCTAGCCAGAGTGTTAAATTAGTATCAAAAAGTGAAAAAAACGTCCCCTCTAGATTAATCCGAGTATAAATCATTTTGATTTTAAAATTAATAATTAACCCTCTCAGTCACGCATTATGATCCCGTTATCCAAAAGTTTTGAAACTTTGGAAAATGAAACAATATAATATTAATATGTTCTCTAAATTTTTTCAGATTTTTTTTATTGAAAATTAAGTTTTAGAAAATGTCCCATTGAAATTTCAAGATCCCAAAACAGTGGCATAATTTATGCAAACTAAATTTTTTATGCCATTTTCTTATTCTATAGGACGTGGTTTATTAGATTGTTGCAAAAAAAATCACTTAAAAATATTAGAAATTCATTAAAATCAACTTTGTTTTTAGGCCTTTTACCGCTAATTTCTTAAAATTGTGGCTTCATGTTTTCAAAATGCTATAATTTCCTAAAAAATGCAAGTATGATGCGCTGCACGCCTGCATTTGAAAGAGGGGCTATTCCTCTATACACTGAAGCATTGCAGTGCAACCAATCGTCATTTTCTAAGGCGCTATACTGTTTTAAGCGAATGTCCCATTTTTGGGACATGGTGACTGAAAGGGTTAAATAGACTACAAAAAAATTCCATTTTTAATTTGTGTTCAAAATTAGCACCTTTCTCTGGAAACTGTTTCAAAAATTGCCTAGCATTGTAATTTTTCGTTTTACGCAAAAAACTTATCGCGGTTCTTTCTTCTTCAGTGAACGCCATTTCGCAAGACAGATTCGGATGATTACGTCATTAAAAGAGAACGTGAACGAGGGCAATTCGAAAGTAAAGAGAACAACAATATTTGTCAAATTTTCATTAAATTCCATTAACAAACAACCATTTTGTGATTTTTATAAAGTTGGCTTACTTTTTTCTTGGCCCACCCTGTGGATATTTTGATGCTGTTTTGCCGCTACAAATCCAAAACTGTACGAAATTTCTCGTTTATTTCTAAATAAGTAATTAAATAATGGAATAATGCAAAATGATACGTGGAACGAATGCGCAATTAATTTAACTATATTGAAGGCAACCATATCACAGTATAAGCACGAACGTTCGTGCTTATACTGTGACCATATGTTTGCCACAGTGAAATTACGATGTACCCCAAGATGTCTGCTCTAGGCGGAGCCAGCACGCGTCGTCTGCTTGTGAAAGTTATCTACAGCCATGTGCACCATGCAGTACTACGAACGATAATGAAAATGACAGCAAAGAGAGGTAAAAGTTGTCTACAGTTACGTAACTGTGTTGAAAAGCGTGATGATGTGATATTTGTATAAGAAAGAATTCCGCTAAAGATATAAATTGTTAGAAAGAGAGTGAAAGAAGAATAAAGAGTGGTGAAGATGATGAAAAGAGGCGAAGATGTGATGATAGTGGCACGCATGCAATGATGCATGCCTCTAAACTTCGATAGTTTTAGTATTTTGGCAATTGCATTTCTCCTATGCAGTCAGACACTACATTTTCCAGTGCGCCTGAAATGAACAAAAGGGTCTTTAGATAAATGTAACGTTAAAATAGACGTCGTGGATGGACGTTTTCCTCACTATGCATCCATTTCTGCAAACCAAAATAATAATAAAAATTGACTAGTTAGCGTTTTCATACTCAGAAATTCGAATTTTTTGAATTATTCGGGGCTCTAGGGGAGGGAGGGGTAAAGAGGCCATACCTGATTTTAAAAACACAACTTGAAATAGGATTAATTTGACTGTGGCATAACCTACATGTAGTGGTCTATATGGTCATTTGAATCACGTGGCCATTAACCTTGATCATGCTAAATTAATGAGTCCCTGTCATTTTCTTTGTTTTAGTTTTAGTATGCCATTTTTTTTCTTCTTACTAAATAGGGTTCAATTAATGGTCAGTAACCGTATTTTAATGGAGTTGTTTGAAAAATTTGTTGTGGATAGTAAAATTGTAATCGGTACTAATATATTTCTAAATGAAATGACATTATTTCAAATAACTGGGGAGAACTAAAATTGTTGCACGTTCAGGTTGGGGTAATGAGGCCTACTGACACAATTATTATATTGGGCAAATTTTTACTTAAATATTTTTGTAAGTTTTCATATTTTCTTCCTATATGTAACAGCCAACATTGCTTATTTCTGCAAAACGATGTGGTGCAAATATGCGTGAACAACTGGAAAGTCTAAAAAAGGAAAGGAAAAAAGAAGAAAATCCAAAAGAAATGCTGATAAAAATTTGAAATGACAATTCTGCCACTTTTCACATTTAAACATTTCGATGGTTTTAATTAATATTCTAAAAAATGAAGCTGCTCATGATTGAAAATTGTTTATTTTAATTTTCTTGGGTATATAGCCCCATTACTCTGTATCTATGGGTAATAGGACCAAGACGCCCCATTTTGCAAAAACAGCAATTTCTCTATTTCTGTGTATTTTTAAAGTTTTAAAAATGTTCATTTTCAACATTTTAAATGCAATTGTCCCTCAAGGTGGCCCATTTCCCCTCGCTCCCCTTCTTTTCCCTCTCTTTATCAAATGGTCAAATGTGTTGGCATGAACTCCAAATTATTTTGGATATTTCAGACAGTTAATGAGACTTTTATATAGATTCATTAGATTCGTTTCTTTTGTTAATTCATCTTTTCTATCGAAATTGCATTTTTGATTGCAAAGAAATGCGCTTGAAAATGGTGGTGCAACTTGCCACTGCGAATGTCTTTAATGTCGATCTCTTCCATGTGCATCTTGTTTAGTTCTCTGCGGAATTTCCGCGTCACTTTTCTTCTCCGGAAGTCCGATTCGATTTCCTGTTTCGTTCTGGGTATTCGACATTTGAAGCAACAGCATAGGAAAATAACTGGCAAAGAAAAATGTACTTGAGCAGATCAGTGCAATTCATTGGGGAAAAAAAATTACACAGAGATAGCTTTATCTCTAACCATAAGGCAAAAACACACAGAATGCTTATTGCAGGCGCTTACCACTCGGCGTAGACTAGCGCCTCCAAGCGGGATAAAAATGCTGCATGCCTTTTAAATGAGGGCCCCCACAAAGAAAGCTTAGCCGAGCCAGGCTGAGCTTACAGAAAGCGCTTATAAGACTCTGAAAATCTGAAGCTTATAAGAAGCTTGATTCTGGAAATCTGAAAGCAGATTTGTAGGACACAGAGTAGCACACAAATCACTATTGGTCAAAAGTGTTGCAATCGATTGTATGCCGCCTATATATGTACCGTAAAAACGTGTCCTGCACTCATGATGAGATGCTAATGCGCATGTGGACGGTTTTAAGCGGAATGCTTCACCTAGCATAACGCATGCAGTGGCGCCACCAAGCACACTGATAATCACGCATGTAGTGGCGCCACCAAGCACACTGACCATCACGCTGATATCAGCATTCATTGTGCTATTCCAAAGCTGGAATCAAGAAGATGAAAACAAGCAGGAAAGAAGCTGGAAGAAGCACGTCGAAAGTAAGCATTCTGTGTGTTCTCACCCATAGTGACCGAGCAGAGTAATTAAATTAAACAAAATTAACGGATGAAAATTCAGGAACGGAAATATGATAGATTCATTGAAAATTGAAATCTGGATATAGGCAGTGTTCTTACTAAGCGCGAGTACTCCCCCGGAGCACAAAAATATCATGTGCCATAAGCGAAAGAAGAGCAGCACTTTCTGCTCCAGGTATACTTGATTCTGAACTGTTGCTTGGATTTCAAGACCTCCGCAATCGGGTCCCTAGAATATTCAAATAGATATTTGTACAGCCACTGCCACCATTCTTGAATTTGATGTTTTAATAAGGTGCTATTCAAAAAGGACGTTCTCATGTAGGAGGTTGAGTCACGGACACAATGTGGACAGGGGGTAGGAGAAGGGTATGACCAACTCGGACGTCCAGTCGATAAACAAAATGCCAAATAGAATCAGTTCCCAAAGTAAAAGAGAAATTGAGCGCAATATCGCATAGGTGATGTGTTATAAATTGCAAAAGTCAGTAAACGGGGTACCTCCAGTCCTGGAAAACCATGGAGAAGTCATAGAAATTACAAGCTCAGGGTCGATTCGCAAACTTTAAAATTTTCCCAGTACAAATTTGCAAAATTTTCATTGTTCTCCAGCATAAACTCGCGAAATTTTCAACCTTTTCCGAGCTCATCTCTACAAATTTCTCCAAGTTTTCTCGAGGACAAATTCGCAAAAAATTTCCCAGTTTTCCCGAAGAGAAATTTACAACATTTTCCACGTTTTCACAAGTACAAATCTTTAACATTTTCAAGTATAGATTTGCAAAATTTTCAACAGTTTAGAGGACAAATTTGAAAAATTCCCAACAGATTATGAGGACAAATTGGTTAAATTCTCAACCTTTTCAGAGTACAAAATTTACGTTTTCCGACTATGAATTTGCAAAATTCACAACAGATTATGAGGACAAATTGGTTGAATTCTCAACCTTTTCAGAGTACAAAATTTACGTTTTCCGAGTATAAATTTGCAAAATTCACAACAGATTATGAGGCTAAATCGGTTTATTTCTCAAGCTTTTCAGAGTACAACATTTACGTTTTCCGAGTATAAATTTGCAAAATTCACAACAGATTATGCGGACAAATCGGTTTATTTCTCAAGCTTTTCAGACTACAAAATTTACGTTTTCCGAGTATAAATTTTCAAAACAGTCTAAATTTTCCGAGCACAAATTTGCAAAACATTCTAAATTTTCCGAGTACAAATTTGCAAACCATTCTAAATTTTCCGAGTACAAATTTGCAAAACATTCTAAATTTTCCGAGTACAAATTTGCAAAACATTCTACATTTCCCGAGTACAAATTTCCAAAACATTCTAAATTTTCCGAGTACAAATTTGAAAACCATTCTAAATTTTCCGATTGCAATATTTTTTTTTTGAGTTTCGGACGTCCGAATGGGGGACGGAGGTGCCTGATTGACCAAACACAATGCGGACAGGGGGGTAACGGGATTCCAATTTTGGTCAAATTTTGCGGACGTCCTTTTTGAATTGCCCCCAATGACAATATCAATAACAAATTCAATTTTTTGAAAAAACTTACGTGGCATGGTCCACCCCCGATTCCTTGACTCATCTTGAATATTTTTCAACAAGATTTCCGTGAAAATAAAGTAAAAAATTTATCCAAGCTTCAATGCCACGAAGTGTTTGGGTATGCATCAATCGTGCAGTTGTGATATTTCGGGTGTGGTTCGCGTGAAGAGCATCCCACGTGATCGTGCCTCCGAGATTCAACTTGCGCCACACCCTGGGATTCATCTCTTCTGAATTGCGAAATTCAAGGATGATGATAATTAAACGTAAATAAAAGACTAGCAATCAATGGGATTCTCGAGAATTAAAATGACCCACATTTTCACTGCAAATGTGCATGAGGTCAGCTAACGTATTTAGGTATTAAAACGAAATGTTTTAATACCGTGCTGAGGGTGGGGCTCATTGCAAATGGATTTTTATTTACCCATTTTGATTTCTATGTTTTATTCACTACACTCTTCGTTCATCAGGCTACTGACACTAACTTTATTGCCAGTACGAGCTTGTTTTACAGTACGTGGTACGTGCTATGCAAATTACATAATTAAAAAAGCAGCTGACTTCTGATAATGAACCTATTGGAAACAGGCTTCCCCCAGACCTGGAAAACCTGGAAAAGTCAGGCAACTTGAAAATGACCTGGAAAAGTCAGGGAAGAATGGTTTATTTTGAAAAAGTCAGGGAAATTCAACGCAGTCATGGCGATCCAAAATTAATACTTCTTCAAGGTTATAGCTCAGGGGCCCATTTTCCGAGTAGAAATTTTCTAACATTTTCGGAGTTAAATTTGCACAATTTTTCACGAACAAATTTACACAATTTTCAACGTTTTCTGAGATGAAATTTGCAAAATTTTTCACGTTTTCTGAGTACAAATTGGCAAAATTTTCCACGTTTCCGAGTAACAATTTGTAAAATTTTCCACGTTTTCCGAGTACAAATTAATGAATTGTCCTCGTTTTTCGTGTACAAATTTTTAAAATTCTCTAGGTTTTCCGAGTACAAATTTTCCACATTTTTCGAGGACAAAATTGCAAAATTTCCCACTTTTTCCAAGCACAAATTCTCAACATTTTCCGTATACAAAATTTTCCCATTTAAAAAAATGTTCATGCAATTTTTTTCGTTTCTATGTTAATTTTCAAAATCGTCGTTAGTAAATTTAAAAAATATATTTTCCATTGTCAATTTTTCCCGTTGTCATTGGTCAGGGAAATTCTTTTAAAACCTTGAAAAGTTAGGGAAGTTGAAAATGAAATTTCTGGGGGAAGCCTGGGAAAGCAATGCTCGTTTCCAGCATTTACACTCTAATAATGGTATACCAAATAGAACCTTTTGAGGTTCTTTCACTTGATTTAAACCTGAAGCAACTTTTTAGGTACATTGAAGAACCCCAAAAAAAGTGGTTTTTCACGAACGTTCTAAAAGGTGCCAAATACACAAATAAGGTTCTATATACTAAACCCTTTTAAAAATTCTTTGAAAATAGAAAAGGTTCCTTATAAATTAAAAGGGCTCAAAATAAGGATGATTTTGAAAAGCAGTTCTTTTTTGGAATAATTCAGTTCACCAAATTCAGATCAGTATAATCCAATATTCCAAAATAGCTATGTGATTGCTATGTTTTCATTGTGAAAACGAAGTGATATTAGGCTTAATAGCTGCTATAACCCAGTAATTTGAACTAAAAGGTTGAAATTTTGAAACAAACTTCTAAATGTAAGAAACGTCTCTGTAATTAATTAAAATCTGAATATGCACGTGGTTGCATGTGCTTTCCTCCAGAAAATCTAGTGTTTTTTAGATGTACAACTGCTATGGCATATAGAGTAAAATTTGAAGTATTGGGCACAATAACATGATCTAACCTAACATATTTTAACCTGACCTAACCTAAAACGTTCAAATTACTGTGCTATTTTTTTAACTTTTTCCAGCACTAGCAGCATATACAACTTTACTGTACAGTCTTTAATCACCGAAAAGAAATGAGCATTTCCAAAAAATTTCTCAATCGATATAAGATTGGAAACGTCACAGGCAGATGCCTAAATTTTCAAAGATATGAAAGCTTTAAAATATATAGCTCAATAAATACAATGGACCTTTCTCAGGATTAGACACTTAATTTAGCAATCATAATGTTTATCCACATACTGCACGCATGCATGGGTAATTTTTTTGCTAGTACAGTTATTTCTGATGTTTGTATATGTACTAACTTTGATTACTTTTCTTGTCACGCATGCATGACCATTGAAAATAAAGAGGGTTCCAACCAACTCTTATAATTAACTAGCTGTGCCCGGCCACGCGTTGCTGTGGCTTAGTCAAATTCCTCTATGATACCTCCTCCCGTCCCGTCCCGT
>JAQGBX010005244.1:0-13987 GCA_034698745.1 Megaphyllum sjaelandicum | reverse complement strand
GATGGTGCGTGGGTGGCGACCCCATAGCTGGCCCCACATCCGCCATGCACGCCTGGATCGATGGCGCATCTCCAACAGGTTATATTCGGTCAGTCAGTTGAGTCAACAGGCACAAGTACACAGTACTGCAGTTCGGCCAAGAGGCGTCGCTATGCAATCGAGCGGCGCCATGCACATTAAGGCTTGCAAGCGTCACATTCAACATGATTCCTCTACTTTTCTTGGATGCAACAGGCATTCGTGAGATCACGTACCATCTTCTTTAAGTCATCGGAAGTGCAATCTTTCTGATTTGTTCTAGGATAGCACTTCTGCTCGGAGGCGTTACTCGACTCCTCAGCTCGGTTGCGGAGCAGTTTGGCTCAGCAAGACCGCGCATCAACATGGATCACTCTGATGCAGATACAATGAAGCGATTTTACAAAGCTAGGTGTCACTCGTTTGGTTTGCAGGCGTCTTGTACGCTTCAGCCTGGCGGAAGTGCAGTTTGGTCCTGCAGAGGTTACAGTACGTTAGGCAGTGCCCGCAACATCCTCTTACCATCGGACGAACCTCCACGGATGGAAAAGCAACATTTCGGATCACCCTCAGGTGAAGTTGGTTCCGAGTAGACTCGGATTAAAAGCCGTGGGGTCCACGAACCGATTTATTAAGCGGACGAGAAAAAAAAATCGAACGAATACTTGGATGGATTGAAAGCTCCTCGATGCCTACAAAACTTCTGCCAATGGCCACGGAAGCCAGCCAGCCTTCGATCAAGTATGCGCAGCATGCGCCTAATCCCAGCCAAAGCTTTTTGTAGCCGCAGCGATATATCAAAACTCGAGGAAAAGATTAATTAACAAAGTACGAGGAGCCGTGGAAATCCGGCGATGGGAAGTTCGCCTCCGAAAAGCCTGCTTTAATTAAACCCGAAAGCTGCCGGATTGTTGGATTTTCTTATTATGAGGTTCATTAATGCGCTTATTGCAACAAATTTTTGAAATAAATATTCTCCTATACGAGCTTACAAGCATGAAAGAGTCCTAAGCCGCTTATGCGCGAAGCAAAACGTAGCAGCGCCGTAACGCAAATCCAGCTTTGCGCGCTTCTAATTACGCCAAAATGCGCCGAATATACTCGAGAGAATTGGGCCGAAATTAAGAACTCCGTGTGAGGCGAATTCGACAAATTTTTTTAATTTTTACATTTGGGATAGTTTTTGCAATGAGCAAATGAAGCGGTTAACCAGTCAGCCGCAATTTGTTCGCCTGGAAAAACTTCATTCGCTGGGCGAAAAAACGGAAAAGAGATTCCAAGATGGCCGACACCGCTTCACGTTTTTAGCATGCATGAGCAGCACGTGTGAATGTGAATTTTGAGCAATGAAGGATGGTTCTGGTGATTTTTCCCCAGATTTCATCGACGAATCGCTTAGAATTGCAATCGTCAACTCTATAGTGTATAATAATATCGAATCGACATAAACAGCAAGATAATTACGACAGAACGCGAATTTTGTCCATGGTCAAGCGCTCAAAATACCGGAGTATGCATAAAAATTCCAGATCATGGATCACAAACAACATGTCGCGTTTGACGTTGTTTCACTTATTTATCATAAATACGGCATTCGACTAGATGCATTTTTGAAGCTAGCTTTTACAAATGCCACGATGGGATTTTGCACAGCATCCCTCAAGTTCGGTGGCTCGACATGGCCTCACCTTTTCAACATCAATAAGTAATACGATTTAATCCAATTTTGTTGAGAGATGACTAATGCGTGGAATCCATTGCCTAAAAAAGGTCATTCCAAACCATCGTCCAGCAGCAGCCCGGTGGATTGTACAGGATGGCTTCACTTTTTCATCACTGATACCCAATGCGGGTGAATGTGATTTTGAAGTGGCAAGTGATGCGATCTTGCAATCTTGCTCGGGATCGCGCAGGAACCTGGAGGAGCGCACAAAAGGACAGTCAACCCGTACCGGATATGAATTCCACCTCAGACCCCCATTACTTCCGCTCTTCCTCGAGGTGCTTCGTCTGTTCTCTCGATCTTCCACGAAGCGGAAGATGGGAACAATGGAGAAAGAACTGTCGCAATTTACCTTCCATTACAAATTTCCACTTGCCATATCGACTATAAGCCTTAATTCCGCCATTAATTTCTCTTTCACGAAATTATAACGGGACAATGCAGCAGCGCCGAAGAAAGGAGCGCCTTTGCAGATTAAACGAATTTATCACGGAATTGAGAGAGAGAGAAGAGACGAAAATCCGCGTCGCGTATATTTTCAAAACAAATCAATAAATGTAACGCTAAATATACGAGATGTTTCCTTCCTTGTCACGAAGGAGAACGCAAAAAAAATAACCGATATTTTCGTCGTCCTCAAGTGCTCCGGGCTCTCCGACAGGGGGCGCCAAAACCTCAAAAATAATTTCAACAATTCCGAAAACCTAATTCTTCCAAAAGAGTATAGTTTTCTTTCCCAAAGGCTATGGCAATTAAACAGATGAACTATACAAGTATTTAAAAAGAAAGAGTACTTGAAAGTGACTTTTGTTCGGGGAAAGGGGGGGAATATGTTCCGAACAGTTTTAAAAAATGGGTGGCAAACAAGTTTGATGTTGAAATAAAACATCTTTCGTTGGAAGAAACGCATGTTTCGTTTTGAAATAGCAAGAAAGAATCTTCTGATAGAAGAACAACCACAGTGTCTCGTGTTGGAAAAGCAACTTTGTCACTGCATGGAAGAACAATTCTCTCATGTTGGAAGAGCAACTATCTCGAGTTAGAATAACAGCTCCAATGTTGGAATAACAATTTGTAATGCTAAAACAACTCTCGAGTTACAAGAACAAGGCTATAATGTCGGAGGAACAACATCTGCATTTTGCAATAGCATCATTACCGACAAACGTAAAAATGCAATGAGGTTCAGAACCATAACATATGTAAATGAAGGAACGATCCGGATCGTATCGAGTAAAATGTCGAGAGAAAATTCTGAAGAGCCAACATCGTCATGACAGTATAAACGAACTGATGTCGACTGGTTGTTGCGTCTTTGATGAACGGATGAATGCGCGTCGACTGATCGAAGAATACGTTAAAAATAACATTTACAATTTCTATCGATACATCCGCTCTAATGTCAACATTTTTATTTCCGCCAGTGAAACGGGCAATCCAATAATGTCGCCAAGTCGAAATCACAGTAGTGTCGAAATCATCCATCAGGTCCTGACTTGTCAACATTAAATAATACGGAGCTTCAACTGCGAACGGATATGTCGGCACGCGCGATTAAGTGCTGGAGCAAAGCGGCCCTAGGAGGCCTCCGTAGATGACAGGGTCAAGCTGGCGAGGCTTACGAAGCGCACCGAGCAACATTTTAATCGATTTTCTATCTAATTTTAATGCGCGGGGCCAAGTCGTCATTAGAAACGGAATTAAATTAGGGAAGAAATCAATGGAGCGCAACGGCCTGCCTTTCGATACATGTTAATGGGACAGTGAAGGCCAAGGTCGCATTAATTACCATTTGCCAATTTCGCAGAAATCCAGTTTATGCACTACTGTAGTACACATGTAAATGGCGGAAGAAATCGCAAAAACTATGAGAAATTTTAACCGAAAGCCACTAAGAATCTACAATGGATCAAAAAAAAGTAAAGGCAGTACTCGTTTTTTATGAATATCTCCAACATAAATTGATTTACTTAAAAACGAGAATTGGTTTATGGAAACCTCTCTTAAAATGTGGAAGAGTTTTACCGAACTGTATTTAAATAAACGTCAAAAAACCGAAAATGCCAAACCAAAAAAGTATAGGCAAAATTATACTACATTTTTCTTTAAAGTGTATTTGCCCCATTCACCGTCTGGAAATGGAATTCATTTGGTTTTTTGTTGTGTCTTTGGAAATGTTCTTCCATTTCTCCTAAGCAATAGTCTTCAAGCTTTCATTGAATGTAATTTTGCTTTTCTAATATTTATGTACACAATTCTCACAAATAGTTTCTCCCCCAATTTTTAGATAGGATTAAACCTTGTTTACTTTGTATACAATGTTGAAATGATGGAGTCTCTCTTTCATTCATTGACAGTTTACGAGACAATTTCCAAATACAACAAAAAAAACCTAGTGGATTTCATTCCCAGACGTCTAGAGGCGGGGACTGAGGCAAATGGACTTCAATAATAGTATTAAATGTATAGTTTGTGGCATAATATATGGTGTAATATTATGTTGCCTATACTTTTTTGGTTTGGTATTTTCGTTTTTTTGACATTTATTTAAATACTGTTTTGCAAAACTCTTTGAAACTTGGAGAGATATTTCAATAAACCATTTTTCACAATATGTATATTCCAGGATTTAGGAAAACTATAATTAAGTTTAGAGATTTTCATAAAAACCAGTTATTGCTTATACGTTTTTGATCCACTGAATAGTGCCACCCAGTCACTAGAACAGCTAGAATGTCATCGACGTACATTTGGAACTTTTTAACGTTACTTTAAATTACATGTAGTAGCATTTGGGCCGTACAAATTTTACATCTTTTAAGGTGTCTTAACCATATAAAATTCCATTTCTTTTCATTGTGATATATGGACATTCTGTACAGTATTTATTTGATTTCTTTACACGTCTCACCCAATGCCTAGGCAATAAAGAGCAAAACGTTAACTCAAGCGCCATTCTGCTACAACATACAGTATTAGCTGTTGCGCGTACATTGGCACAGATGGCGCTGGATGAAGTACTGTTATTTTGCCCGATATTAATTTTTTTAAGGTTGATGCTTGCATCTACAGTAGCCTGTTGGAAGACGAATAATTAACACCCATCAACACACGCATAAGGGTGCTAACCACTTTGCCTCTCGTGCGTTTCAAGGAAATAAGGTAATCGCGCAACGCCCTTAGATCTACAAAAATTAAGGAAGTGACGTCACTCACCCTGAACGATCAAGGCGAGAGCGACTTCGACGGTGCCGAAACCGCCAACCACCTTACAGACGTAGGTACCACACTCCTCCTTGGTGACGTTGAAGATGATGAGGGAGCTCTTCCGGTTCATCTTATGCTGGTTGAGAACGTTGTGCACGCCCACTCCGTCCTTGTACCACTCCACTAACGAATCGGGGCCGATCTCAACCTGACACGGAAGTGTCGCGTTTTGCCCCGCAACCGTCGTCGCCACAGCTTTGGCATCGCTTTTCACGCGTGGAATGCCTTCAAGAAGAAAAAAAAATAATAAGCAAATTAATATTTGGGATTATCAAAAAGGTATTCTTTAGGACATAAACGGTTTCCTTGTGGGGAGATTTAAGCTGTACATGAACTTCCTTTCGGGAATAAAGTATACTTCTTTTTAGGGTGAAACTACTTCCTGCATGTTGGAGAGAAAGTGCTTCCTTTTAGGGATAAATAAGTTCAATAACTACCTATCAAGGGTAATTAAGGCTGTTATAGGTCCTCTTTGGGCGAAATGGCTCATTTTAGAGACAGTTTCCGCACCTTAGGAGAAACAAGCTAACTTTTTGCTAGCTAAGTTATATGCATTTGTGACAGATGGTTCCCCCTTTTTAAAAGAAGAAGTCCCTTTAATTGCAGAGTGAATTATGTCCATTTTGAAGGAAATGAATTTAATAACTGAGAGAATAATTGAGAGTAAGCACTCTTGAAGGAAATGCATGGCTCCATGACATTTATTCTTGAGAACTATCGTTACTGGAGAAATCTTCCAAATTGCCTTTACTGCTCAACTGAATCCGAACTTCCAACGTGAGAACTTACAACGCTTCCTTTTTGAGAACATGATTATAACTTCCTTTTTTCAGAGTCTCTTCTTAAGTCTTGAAATAATTCCTAAGTTGGTCTCGTGGTGGCGCTGCACACGCGAGATCACCCTCTGATTAGATTTAATGCTAATGCACCTGAAGGCAGCATGGGTTTCAATCCATGCTTGGTTTAGGGTGACAAGCATATTGATGGTAACAACAGCTTAAAGTGGTTGCCACCAGCCGGTGATGAATGGTTGCTATTAAGGAACATGGCTCTCCCATTTTGGTCGAAAATGCATATGGGTGGTTAACCGCAAAGATTGGTCTGATCTGAAATTTCGGTCACAAAGATTGAGTGTTTTCAGAATCCGTGACGTTATACAACTTCTCTCCTTTTCCTTGTTTTCCAACAAATGTTATTTCTGGTAGAAATGCAAAGCATTTAACAGTTCAATTTGTAACATTTTGTCATTTTCCTCAACACAATAACTTCTGAAGTCTAGCTTCAGCAATACCAGTTGAACATTTTGTGCCTTTCACAAAGAAGGGCGAACCATTTTCTGTACAAATTACCGCGAACACCATTTCATCGCCCTCACTTTCAGGCAGACTGAAAAATCTTCCCAAATTCAGATTTGCTTGTCGACATTTTACAATTTTTTTTATATAAAATTTCGTAAACTTTTATACCTCGATATCAGGTTTATGTTCGTACCATACGAAATATCAAGCTAAGTTTCGTATACCATTAAAATATCAGATTTATTTTAATAAAAATATCAAGACGTAATTCGGTAACATTCAACTACACGCACACATCCGGTTTAAAATCGCATCATTCAAATATCAGGTTGGATCCTGTGCCATTGTACAGCATAGCACATCGCACTCTGGCAGACCAAGTCACGTGTGCAAAAGGAAGGCATTCATGTTGAAAGCAACAATGACCATGGATTTTTTAAACCAATTGGAGCGTCGACTTTGAACACGTGACTTAACATCTGCCAAAGTGCTTTCCTGCGAAGCTTCTATCTGAATACCAGAAATATCAAAATAACAATTTGTGCATCAGATTAACTTCGCTAAAAGTTGCAAATTTTCAGCTCAACCACGCATGATGCTCACCACAACCACCTTTAATTATCTTTTTTTAACATTTCAGTCCAATTTTCAGCAATACCTCTTCAAGGCAGATTCGTTTAAAATTCCTCGGAAATGTCGAGAGCATGCCAAAGTCGTGTCTCGACATACCATCCCAATGTTTAGATCGCCGCAAACCAGCCGTTAAAAATTAACTAATGAAATTCTGAGAGGGTCTCGGATGTCACCGCTGACCTCGAGGGTCACGAAATTTACTATTTGAGACGGAAAAAAGTGGTTTTCGCCCCCCGCCCGTCGTAGTTCGTTTCCATGTAAACAACGCGCAGGTATTTCGAGCGGGGCAACTTTTTTAAGAAACGATTAATCACGCCACCTCGCGCCGCCCTCCGAAACATAAGTTGTGGAGCTTTTCGACAGGCCTGCCATGGCTGATGAACGCAGAAACGGGTCTCTTTTCTTAATTTTTACATAACAAGATTTTTATCTGAAAAAAAAAATGTTCCCGTGATGCACAGCGGGCGACGTAGGCGACATTTCCCGAAATGCACAGTTCTGCGATCAGGTTTCAAGAGCCTAAGGTAGTGAAAATATCCATGGATGTAAGAAACGGATCTTCTATAGAAAGTCCGAACAAAATTTTCGAATTTTCCAATATT
The DNA here is from genome assembly GCA_034698745.1 of Megaphyllum sjaelandicum. Taxonomy (NCBI): domain Eukaryota; kingdom Metazoa; phylum Arthropoda; class Diplopoda; order Julida; family Julidae; genus Megaphyllum; species Megaphyllum sjaelandicum. The sequence continues at coordinate 6,446 of JAQGBX010005244.1, read as the reverse complement.
AGAAGAATTAAAAAATAATGTTTGAGTTTCCAATTTTTCGTTAAAACAAGAATATGTCTGTAAAATCACAGTAGCCTATACGTAATACCAGAACAGTATGGCCACTCCAGGTTGGATCCAAACCGATCCGACGGGATATGCTCGTATCGTACAGTACATGTAGATGACGCGTCACTCGCTCGACATAGGATAACATACATGTATAGCCACAGGGTTGCACAATTCTGCCCAATTATAGCTAAGTGTTGAAAGGAGTGATAGCGATAAATGCATTTTGATAAAGCAGACGTCGCTATTTATTTGTCGTCTGCTGCACATTTTTTTCTCACAGGTTACATGTATAGTTTTGGGTACTGTTCGCTAGTCGGGAAGTTGGCGCTGCGAATATGGACACGAGGAATGCGCGGAGTGTCCATACTGGTATTACATAAAGTATACCGTGCTTAAATGTTAGCAATAGAGAGATTTCCCATGGTTACCGTATCTATTACGGTAACCATGGGAAATCTCTCTAATACTGGTGTTCGATAACTGATCGCCTTTGGCACATGCACTACCGTATTTCCAAAATTAGCCGTTTACGAGTTACTTTCTGGCGCACGCTCCCATGCCCGCCAGGTGGCGCTGGGAAGCCTCGACCGCGCTTTTAGGCCACGTGATCGGTCCACATTCCCGAATTTCGTCCAAAGGTGTTTCAATAAATATTAGGTGGCGAGGTCCTGATCGAAGAGCAGATTCGGGCCGAACACGGGACATGTTTTTCACCCCCAGAGCAGCGCCAGATGCCCCGCGCTGATAGTCCAAATGGCGATGTCGTGTCGCACACTTTTATGGCCGGTCTGGGGGGAGGGTGAGGGGTCAGGGAGGGCCGCGGTCCCCAAAGCGTCGCAATGCTCGCAACATGGTGGCTTCCCCTTCCCACGCTTACCGGGCCTATAAATCTGGCCATAAACGCTGACGAGATAGGATCGAAAGACGCACGGCCTGTTGACCAAGAACCAAATTTCTCCAGTACTTTTAAGGGAACGGACGCTCACCCCTAACCCTCGTCCCAAATCGGAAATCTTGGCATCGTCACCCCCATAGTTTTTAAGAGTGTCGCTCTTCTTCCTCTGAAGTTTTGCGCGAAAACTTCCTAAAAGATATACCGATAAATCGTTGCAAAGTTATTTGGAACTTCTGAACATTTTTTGGGGGTAAAGAAAAAGGTGTGCACACTATCATTGAGAATAAATTTGCAGTACGTTCTGCAATTTAATTTACCTGTAATAAGTAATAAACATCTCTTTAATAGTAAAGAAAAACTATATGGAAAATTTCTGGCTAAAAGTAATAAACGTAGGAAACTTTTGGCTGAAAAATAAAAATAAACATTTGGCTATAAGGTCATTTATGTTAATGATGGAGAATAATAGTAAACGAGTGATCAAAAATTCGAAATTTATAGTTTGAGTAAATGCAGTTCTAACTATTGATGTGAAATTGTTGATTGGGAAAATATCATTAGAAAGTTTAGCTATAATGGCATATTTTATAGTTAAAAACAGAAAAGTTACAGCAAAAATAATCAGATTTTAAATATAAATATTAAATTTAATTTAAAAAAAAATGGGAAGAAAAACTAAAAACTTCACTTAAAAGTTTGGAATTTATTAATAGTTGATTTCGACTACCGTATTATCAGTTCGCCAAAGCTGCTTAACTGAAGAAAATAGCCATTAAATTTAACGAAGCGCAATGCGAAAGAACATCGGGCAATTTAACGGTAGCATTAATCAACGTGTTAAAAATGCATAGTCCGTTGTGTTAATTGACAAACATAAACCTGAATTTAACCCTCCAATAAAAAGGTGGCGCCTCGCGGTTAGTTTTATTGGCTCGTTAGATTTAACGCAGCGTGCCGCCACCTACATTGCAGAACACCGTTTCTAAACGGTTCATTTAACCTCTTATCCGTATATATATGCGGCACCGAAGCGATTTAACTTGCAAAAAATGCATTGCTCGCCATGTTAAAATTGGCAAGCATCCGCATGAAGCCTAGCCGATCTCGCTGGACTCTTGGAATGCATTACACTGTATGTTATTCGATCTGTGTAGTTACGAAGCCAAACACGAAAACAAGAGCCCCGAGATTTACTAACTGCGAAAACCGACCGGAAGTGGGTGGCATCAGGTCGATGTGGAGGAGGGAGCGACGAGAACTGCTCCAGCCTTGGTCAAGATGACCATATCGTCGTGCACGAACTAATTCACTCTGTCGCTGAAGCCATTTTTGGCCGCTGCCTTCCGGTCAAAGACCATCATCCGGCTTAATGTCCCTACTTTTATGGCCCATAACGGGCTGTGGTTTGTGCGGTTGGCCCCAACTTGACAGCTCGATATTTACCCTAAATACAAGAGCTTTTTCGTCCGTTTGATGGGTCAAAACCACGATGCTGAAAGCCACGCCAATGAAGTACATGGACTGCAGTTCATGATGAAACTACAATGCCCATAAAAGTCTGACATATATAACAATAACAATTCTGCAAAATGGCGAAACTGAAGCTCCTTTCAGAAAACAGAAGGTGATTTTTTCTAATTTTTTGTTGTTTGCAGCAATGCTATACACCATTTACCCGCAATGTTAAACTTTTAGAGAATTGCACCAGTCGTGACGTATACATGCATGTACAGTATATGTACTGCATTTAAAATTATTGTAAATTTACTAAACAAGTATGTGCAGGTCCATACTTTTTTTTAAAAAAAAACAACAACAAGCGAATACATTGTAGATACGCTAAATATACAGCATGAGTGTTTGATAAGAATGACAACGCTGTTACTAAATTAAAAACAAGCTCATTTTATAAGAAAAGTTAAATTTTGTTTTAATTCAAAATTGGGAATTCTCAACACAACTAGGGCCTACTTCAAGTTAGTTTTTGATTGAATAATTAAGACTATTTAAAAACAAATATATTTTAACTGAAAAATATCCCAATTGTAGGCTACGTGTGATTTTAAATTACATGTAACAGAATTCGTAAAAAAGAAAATTGTCAAATTCTAAACATGCAAGCTCTTAATACTGTAGATCATAAACAGTAAGATATTTCCAACTTTCTCGACGTTTCAACAGTTTTCATTTTCTTTTACAGTTCTATAATTTCAGAAAAGAAACAAAACAGCAAATGCATTTTCGAAATGCCATTTTTTTTTAAAAATTGTTGACAGACGCGTGCGTGCCAACGAGCTTATATCATAGCACGCACTCGGCTCATTAATCAAGGCAACGAGAACTTAGTCTGACCCGGACCACGTTACTGTTCATTATGGAAATGCAATTTCACGCCGACGGGGTCACGACCTCAGCTTGTTCCTCGGAGGCCAACATGGAGGGGTCGCCACGAGACAATGGCAACACGGAAATCGATCGCTCGGGGTCAAAGGTTGTTCTCTACAAACAACGACATGAAGACCAAGTGCACAAAAAGGTTACAGTCACAACCAAAAATCACTTGCAATTAGCGCACGAGGAGGCAGAACGCTAGCTGTTTGGTATAGAGTTCATAAACTCTAGGGCCAAATAACAAAAAGGTCAAAAGCCCGAGAATAAGTACAACACGTCCAGCAATTGGGTGCGAGCACAACAAAAAGCGCTGATAAGTACGGAAGTCTAGAGGGGCCACGAAAGTAGAAACAAAAATCGCCATCTTGATGGCTGCGTGACGTCAAACCCGTCATCTTTCTTTCGTGGCCCCTCTAGACTTCCGTACTTATCAGCGCTTGTTTGGGCTCAGACTCATACACGTGTATACTGTATAAGCAAGTTTATCAGGGAAGGTTTAAAAAGTTTCAAAGATCTTAGTGGACTCCACAATGCATATTACACCGCTTACAGAAACTTAAGAAAACTTCATAAGAACAAAGGCCAATTAAGGTACCAAGCATCAGATACTAGAGTCTGGAGACAAGAAACGGAAGTCTTCCACGGGGGTGACCGCCACCCTCGCGAAACGCAAATTCCACGGATCGCATGGTTCACATCGATCGAGATCGGCAACGGAAACCACAAAACCCACCAAATGGGAATCGATGAGAAACACGTTGCGCCAGCCATTGAGCGTGAAGGCGATATGTCACGTCCAGCCCGGCAACGCCCTCACTCGGCTGCCAATTCTCAGAACGACGCAGTTCGCAAAATGATTAAGTGCGCAGCGGCGATTTAACGACCGCCGATCGGCCTCCAGCCTCCCCCCAGCGCCCCCTGGCACCTGATACCCGCTTATTGGATCACACCCAAACATTACCCGCATTTTTATTGTCGTAAAGGTGGGTCCCGATGTCCTCCACCCGATCGCGACGTGAAATACGAGCTGCTGTCTTTTGCGTGTGGGGGAATTGCTCCTAGCCCAGGGGTGGGAGGGCGCCATCTTGGTGCAGCTCTGCAACCGCGAGCGCAAGATTTGCGTTATATCTCGCAAACTCTTTGAGATGTACGAACGTTATCAACGAAGATTTTCATCCCCATTTCACGCTCTTTCTAATGGTGTAGATTGCAATATCGTATGGTCAAAGATACTCGCGTTAACGAAGAATTAACGATGAACCTTCTTGGTTTCAATGAGTTCTGTCGAATGGCGCCTGCGCAGTGCCTAACGTCGAACGATGCTCGAGTTTAATAAAGTTTTAAAAGACTTTACACGACTTGTGTGTCCCCGAGGGAGATAGGGAGCCGAGGGGTGCCCAATCAGGAATTTCAGGAAGAAACAGTCCTGCAGGACCACAAATTAGCCGCCGGCAGGGGGACGCCTAATGCACGTGTCTCGAGTACCATCCGATGACTCCGTAACCTTTGGTAAAATAACATGAAAACCAGGGGTTCGTTTGGCCCCCTTGGTGTCCATTTACTTCCGTTTTGCCATCGTGCCACCCAAGACGACCCCAATGGCCGAGCGACGATGCCACCATCTTGGATATACAGAACATGTATTATGAACACTCCTCAAATTTGAAAAGCGAATATTGAAAGTGTATACAACTGGCACTTAAATTGAATTTTCAAATGTTATCATTTTGAAAAATTTGAAAATTTTGTAAAAATTGGTGGACATTTTCCTTTTTCAAAGCCATCTTCAAAGTGCAATTTATATTATTTTTTTAAACTAAATTAAAAACCAACTATGTTTATATATTATAGACTAAACAGCGTTTAAAGAGTTTTGTCCAGAACACTAGTTGAATTTAGAACATTTGAAAAAAAATGTCCTTTTAAAAAATACATACTGTACTTTACGTACAGTACAGTGCATTTGCTGAAACTTGAACACAAAGTTTCTAACTGGAATACAACACCGTGACATTTTGAGAAATGGATAGCGGGTGTATAACAGCTCTCCCGAAATTGCCAACCAAAACAACGCAAATTGTTGTAGTTTGACTGACTTTTAAATTAAAAACAATTTTTTTGAAGGAAAAAAAAGTTTTAATTTTGGCTTTTTAAAAAAACCCGCAGAAACGGCAACGAAGGTGCCATTGCGTGCCTTTTTCAAGTTGGCACCAAAACCGTTGGCATCCGAGCCTAATCCATGACTAATTAATAGCAGCCAACAATTAGGAATTGCTCATAAATTATGTAAATGTGGGCGGCATACACAATTGAATAATAACACGAATAACTCAAAAAAGATTTTTTTTTTGGATTGACCTTGGCACACGACGCCTAAAATCGGACAACTTCCCAAGCCTAGATGGAATTGGTTGCACGCAACTCGCTACAATCAAAAACCAGAAAATGTTTGCTTGAAAACAGTCGCGCCAAGATCAGGAGTAGTTTAAAATAGGGGTACTCGGGCAAATGACTTATGGCGAACTTCACTTGTCCACTCGGTGTACACTCGGAGCACCCAAGTGTACACTTGGGTACTCCTGGAGTACCCTGGAGTACACTCGGAGTACCCAAGTACACTCGGGCGCTCCAAGTGTACACCGAGTGGACAAGTGAAATTCGCCATTAAGAATCGTAAGTACTTTGGCAGTCGTGCAGTCGCGTGTGCAGAAGGGATGGATTAATCAGTTTAAGAAAGCTACTGTATTTTAACAAATTACAAATTATTTTTACAAATTAGGCACTTCACGTCTGCCTATTCTAATTTTTCCAAATTTTTATTTTATTTTTATTAAATTGAACCCAGGAAATCCCCGAAAATTAACTTGTAGGCAGCACGGCATCGCGTTGATGTTCGTTGAGATTGCCATCTTTTTTGCGTCAAGTTGTGATCGCACAAGATCGTGAGGCCACAGTATAATGCCGAATTCGGTTTATCACACCGGGTGCAGTTACGGGTGTCGTTTTATGACCGATGACGTCACATGTTTTGGGCGATGCGACCTCTAGACGTCACCAGTGCATCACAACACATTTTCCCAGACGATCACATGAGTGCAGGATCGTCTGA